>BQNB010092233.1:14869-26668 GCA_026074375.1 Tanacetum coccineum | reverse complement strand
AACTTAAATCAAGCAATATATAAGCCTTGGAAAGCTTAGATCAAATTTTCACAAGCAACAAGAAAGGGTAAAAGTACCCTGGTGCAGGAACCCCTTATTTAAACCATAACTTGTTTAATTTTGAAAACCAACTTTTGAAAACTGTTTTCCTACTGATTTTAAATGATACTTAAACTAACTCAAGCAATAGACACTAGTCATTTTGACTTTTAAAGGTCAAAGAAGCTTAAACCAAACACTCCTTATAGGTTGACAGAATTTGCTTAAGCTATTAAACTTGAATTTCTTCTAACAAAGCATCATTACTAGATCTTAAATAGTTTATATTAAACTTGATAAACATAAACCAACAATCTACTTAAGCTTAATCTAGAATCTAAGCTATGCTAACTAATTTTTTTGGTTTTTATAGATTTTGAGACAAATTAAACATTAATCTAAGATCTAACTATACTAAGCTAAAACAGATGGTTTATAAGCACTAAAAAACAAGTTTAAACACAAATAAGCAATAAGAAAACAGATAAGCACTTTCAATAAGCAAATAAGCAAATCTAAGCTAATTAAGCAATTATTAAGCTAAAACTTAAAATTAAAGAAGACTTACAATCAGCCTAGCTAAACAAGGCTTAAAATGCTCTTAGAGCTTATTCAACAGCTCTGGCTTATTAAAAATAAGCCAGTAAAGTCCATGGGATTCCTTTCTTAACTGAATTCCCTTCCATAAGCTTATAATCCAATAGACAAAGTTTTTAGCTTATTTTATTTATTTAGGTAGATTAATAAGTCTGAATTAAGCTCTATCACTAGCTTAGAGGCTAGTGAGAGCTATAGAGAGCTTATTGAACATTAGCTTATTATTTAAAAAGAAGTGAGAGCTTATGACAGATTTTTTAAGATTAAAATTGAATTTCATTAATATAAAATGTGATTACATAACTTGAAAGGAAAATTACAACTGATTTTAAAAGAAAATTATAATAAGCTATTAATAATCTAAAAGCTAAACTAGGTGTAAAAAGGAAAAAGAAGATACAATGTGTGTGAGTGTGTGTGCTATTTATAGCCTGATGCTGAACATTCTAGGCCTTCCTTGCTGCCCACGCTCCTTTTGATCTTGTCCGTACAATCAATCAATCATTGGATCTTCAATGTGAGCCCTTGGATCAATAATGTGCACAAACAGATTGCCAAGCTGTCATTCCTTTGATGTGACAGCTTGTGCTAGTTTTGTGAGTGTTTTAAGAGTAAAACCAAGCAATTCCTTGTGCTTTCTTCATAGCCACGTGTGATTGATTGCTTGAATGACCAATAAGATGCCTTGAGATGACGTTTTTGACCCTGCCATTGTGTTCTACATCACTTGAATGGTCAAAATCACCCTTCAATTTCTATTTGCCCTATCGTTTGACCATGTGTAACTTTTGGAGAAGACGGGTGAATAGTAACCATGGTTTTGGCGCTCTTTTATAACTGAAATGAGGGTAATTCGTTTTAAACTTTGGGAGAATGGCAAAATTGGTCCTTGTGTTTGGTTTATAAAAGTGTAGTGTAAAAGGACTTTGGAAAATGGTAGAAAAGGTCCTTGGACTTTTATAAAAAAGGAAATGGGCTAAGGGTTTGGGCTTTTGTTGTGGGCTTGGACTTGGTTTTTGGTTTAAAGGTTTTTGGGTATGGTTTTTAGGGTTTAAGGGCCCAATAAGAGTTAGGGACCAATATGGTAACTTTCTGAAACTTAGAGGGTTGATTTGAAACATTTTGAGTTTTTGTCTTCTAGTGGTTGACTTTTGTTGACCAGGGTTTGACTTTTTGGCTTTGGCTTTGAGTCCTTGGCTTCTCTTGTGCTCTTCCGTTTCTCGTGTCCGTGTTTGCCCGTTTTTTGACGGTTTTCTTGTGATTTATAATATATCCGTACCTGCGCAAACAAAACACAAAAACAAGTATATTTTTGCCATTTTTAGGTCTGTTTTGGGTTTAATTGGGCTATTTTAGGTATAAACAGATATGTGTATTTTACACTTATCAGTGATCTTACTCTTAAAGTGAGAGTAAACAAAGGGTTTATACGGGGGTTAACTAACCAGAGTGGTTAGTTAATAATACAACATATATAGGCTTTTTGGGTGTAATCCTAGAAATTTACCAATTTAAACAAGTTACTTCCATCTAAATCCATAGTACTCATTATTATGGTCTCGAATAGATATACCAAGTCAAGTTCTAAAGTCTACAACATCACCGGCACACTCATATTTTTTTGGCATTTGGGTAAATATTTGGAAACAGATAAGGCTGAATCCTCACAATATCTAATAAGGGTTATGTGTGCAAGTTATGTAACTAGTAATTTCACAAAAGTATGCTTGAATTTTTTTTAAATTTAAGCATATTAATGTGTAAAATAAGACAAGTAGCGTTCTAATTCCCATCCCTCCACTTAAATTATACAACGCCCTCGCTGTATAAAAATAACATTAAAAACGGGAAATAAAAGAATTAGAACGAGAAACTCCCCTAATATTTTCTCGGTATGATTCTCTATATTGAGTATATGAGCAAGAATGTGTGTTGTAAATGCTTGTCTATTTCTTAATGTTTAGTTGAGGAAGAGGATGGGGAACGGATTTGCTTCTTAGGTGGTAATAGTTCTTCAGGAACAAAGAAATATCGAGGATCAAATAGTAGTGATGGTGGTAATACCGGAGATGGAGTCAAAATAGCTGGTGGAGTAATAGGATCTGGTGATGAAATAGGTAATTCCTTAGCATAAAATGCTTGTACGTCCTTCAAATAAGTATTATTGTAGAAAGATGAGAATACCGGAGTTTTCCGAAGAGTTAAAAGAATTGCTTCCCGATGAAGCTGGGAAATAATCCGATGAGACCGAAGTATAGTTAAGAATATTCATAGAGGAAAAAGCATCCTCAATATCGGAAGTAGAGCGGTTGGGAGAAGACATCGTTCTGTTAACAACCCAGTCGTAAATAACATAAGTTATTTGTATATTTACATACTTCTTCCAAAATGTAGTGGCACGGAGGACTTTGATGGCTGAAAAAGAAATGTGGTTATAGTTAAGGTTTTGACCTTGTTCTCTATAACCATGGTGCTGATACCAATTTGTAACACCCCCATTTTTACAATACAGCAGCGGAAGCTAATCTGGGGTATTACTTCATGGATACAACAATCATAATCATAGAAAACGACTCAAAAGAGACGTTTGTTCAAAAGATACGTTATCATTCATTTCAAATCAGAGTTTTACAAAGGCAGGTCCCAAAAAATCTAGAAACATAAAATGTGTATGATTAACAAAGTTTCTAGCCATTTCATGTACATGGCCACTCCATGCTATAAATGTTGCTCAATTACTTGAGATAAACCTAGCTTAAAAAGTGTCAAAAAGGTTGAGTGAATTTCATAGGTTTGAAATTATTAGTTGTGTACATGTTATATTTGTATTGAAGGGGTAATTATTATGGGCAACATTATTTATTGCTTCTAAGCTCATTGACCATAAATACTTTGTTAGGGAAATCACCGTACTGATTTTGGTTAGGGACAGATGTCCCGTGGAATAAGGTTAAACTTGCTCCAGGTTTCCTATTAGGACAAATATTGTCGTTTGGCTTCCCTAGCATGGGTATACCAACGGGAGCCGTCACCCCCAAGAGATCTATTACAATATCGCGTTCAACTCGCAATTGCAAGTAATTAATGATTCATGATATGGATATAATGGGCAATGGAAAGCTACTTAGGCAATAATATATTTGGTTACATACATTTAGAAAACACTTGCTATTCATGTTTATATTAGGTATCACAGGTTTATAAAGTTTTCAAAAAGATTGTAATTATGGGGTTATGAATTATCTAAGCATTTGAAAAAAAGTATTCACATTGTTTTAAGTATTAAACGAGTATGTAAAAGAGTTTGTAACAAGCATGTATCCCTCTCGTGGGTTTATGAAACATGTAAATAAGTAAAGGCGAGGTTATGAATTTCACCTGATAGGTAGATGTAATAAATATTCTGAAATGAAAGCTGACGACCTTATCACAATCTTAACGGGGAAGGTTGATATAGCAAAATGATAGTAAATAGCCACGTCACGCAACCTGAGTAAATATGTTGAGTCTTAGGAAGATTGTACTCTAGAACTTTGGTTCAGAGAGTCTAATATTGTTATGAGTTTGATTGGAAAGTTTGGAATTATTGTATCACTGTTCGGGCCATCATAATTCAGAAGTCATTCAGTAAACGTTTGAGGAGCTAGGGCACTTTAAATCATAAACCCAACAACTCAGTCAGAACGTAATACCAAAATGAAACCTCTTAATATGAAGCTCCCTAGTATTGTGATACGATATAATCAGTTTTAAGCTTTTTAATCAATATCTGGAAATGTTAAGCACGAGAAGCGTTAATTAAAGTTATGCCTTGTATGGTTTTAAACATGATTTTATACTTTTTCAAAATGTTACATTTTAGACCCTTGAGTTTGAAAAGAGGCAGAATTTACCCTTGGAGTTTGCATTTTTACGACTTTGGTCCTTTAACTTTAAAAGATATACCAATAAACCTTTCACTTTGAAAAGTGACATAATAGACCCCTATAGTTATAACTTTGATAAAATGACATATTCAGCCCTTCTAGTTATTAATTTCAGAAAGTTACGATATATACCCCTTGCATGGATTATAATTACAAAACATGTCCAAATTGCCATGCAAGCTTATTTTAACATTTCAAAAGATATTTATAAGTTATAATAAACTAAAATATGAAGTTTTAACGTAACGCCAGTTTAAAATAACGATTCGTTAGGCTAGGAAGCAAAACGGGTCAAATTAGGGTTTCAAAACGTAAACGCGCGGGTTTTAAGTTCAAATTCCTTCAATAATCAATAAAGTGGTTATTTTAACATTAGTTAAGCATTCTAGGATAGATTATAACAACATTTAACTATTATAACATTTAGTTTTAAGAAAAACGTGAAATTAGGGTTTCAAGTGTACGGTTTTGGATCAAAACAGAAAATGAGCATGAATTGAGTTATGAAACTTTAACTAGAGTATATTTAGGATCATATGAACATTATAAGAGTGTAGGATCAGAAGTAGAATATCCAGAACCTGAGTTTGAGCTTATATCTTGAAAACGGGTCAAAATCAGGACTTTTAGCTTTATACGCCTAGAATAACGACTCCCGGGCTTCTTTTCTTGGTTTCTTTTGCTTCACTTCTATTCTTGGGACTTATTAGGATCTCTTAGAATTCATATTGAGCAAAGGATTGCTGCTATGATGGGTTATAGAGGAGGAAGTGGGGGATGAGTAGAAATGAAGAGTTTATGGTCCTATTTATAGTCAAATGACCCTTAAAGGCCAAGGATCCTTAGTGATCACGGTTAGGACAGGTATGGAAGCTATAGGGTGATTTGTAGAAGCTATGTGATGAGTATAAGGGGCTATGGAGGCTATGTAAGCAAGGTGGGAGGTTTTTAGGGGTGTTTGGGTGTCACGGCTAGAAAATGGCCAACAAGGAGGTCATGTGGCTCATTTAGTGTCCAAGGATTCAAAGGAGGTGCTTGTAAGTAGCTTAGATATGAAGGAGATTAGTCATTGAGGTGCTTGTTTGTAATATAGAACTTTAAAATGGGTTTAAAATCGAGGGGGAAAAAGAAAAAACTACCAGTGTATATGGGGTTTCCCAATTAGGGTTCATTAGGTTTCAAGATTGAGTTTTCTAGCTTTGTAAATTCATATTAAATTTGTTTAGAATGATAGGTTACTTATCCTATGACGTATTTTAGGATTATAATCAAAACGTTGATAGGTGGTTTGGGGTAAAATTAGGTAGAAAATGGGTTAAACGGGTCAAAAGTTCAAATTAGGGGCGTAATTTGGGTTTCTGGAATTTGATTTGCATATAGCTGATGTGGATTGATGAAATGATGGATGGAATATGATTGAGGAATGTTGTAAATTGTAGGTTATTATAACTTTTTGGAGGGTTGGTTTTAGGTTTAAAACGGGATAAAATGAGTACGGGGTCATAGTTTGTTAAGTATTTTGCTCGGGTTAGGGTTTTGACTTTTAATTTAGGGTTTTGTGCTGTAAAAATGTGTATTGAAAGCTTATGAATAGAATAAATTAGGGTTTTACATATTGTATATTGAGTGTAGTAGCTTGTACAAAAGTGGTGGTGAAGAAATTAGAATGAAAATAGTGGTAAAACGGCTATTTTAGAGATCATGCTTAATGATTTGTATATTGAGCTTATAAGGACTTGTACTTTGATTTGAAGGGAGTTTATATTTCAAATGAGATGTTATGTTACTTGTATATATGCTTTAGTAGCTTGTAAATTCACGTTAGTATTAACCTTTTATGGATTTTTGGGTTTAAAGGTATATGATAACGGTTTAAAGCCCGTTTTGATAGTAACATTGCGGATGGTAATTATAGGATATTATACTTGTTAAATAAATGATATATGAGATTATTGACCTTGAATATTTTGTGAATGTTTTCATTTAACATATATGAAGACATGATTTCCATTGATAGTTGCGTGATTCGTCTACTTAGTTATGCAAGTTTACTTGCATAATGAGATTTGACAATGCATAAGTAATGTAATAAAGTAACACGTTTCACCCGTATAATTAGATTATAGTAAAAATAAGTTTTGCATTTGATGAATATTCTTGGGTTGTTATAAGATTCTTCACCATCATTCTCTATCAAAAGTATCAAGCATGCCAGAGAGATTTGAGTAGTACTTTGATTTTCCATCTGCTCTTGTAATCTTGTACACATGCATTTCTCTTTCTTCAAGATTTCCAAGGATTTGAGATTCCCAGTCAACTATTGGATACTTCATATCCAATACTTCATAATCAATATCTTTATCTTCATCTGAGACTATCTTCAAACCAAGTCTAAGTTCTTCCTTCTCAGCATCATCCTCAAGCTTTTGTTTCTTAGAACTTTCTTCACTTTGAGTTTCTCTTACTCTTTTTCTAGCAAGTGATTTCTTTCTTCTTCCTCTAGTTTTCCTTGAGCTTTCTTTCACAACTTGTTCAGTTTTAACCTCTTCTTGATGAACTGTCTCTTCTTCAACTGGTTTTGAATGTTCCTTTTCAATCTCTGAACCCATAGGAACAAAAACTTGATTTTGATCCCATACCTTTTCAAAAATGGGTCTAATGTCTTGATAGCTCATTCCTTTGAAGTGTCTCTGCTTATATCCTCCCTGATTAATCAAATATCTAACCATATTCTTCCTCACTTCAGCTACAGAATAAGGTCTGTTCTGTTGTGCATGATATCTTAGTACAACAGGATCACTCCAATCAATGTTTCTAACGCTGCGTTCTCGAGTTTTAAACCACAAGAAAAGAAAGTAAAAGAAAAGAAAAGAAAGGTAAAGGAAAGAAAATTTTAAGTAGTTAATAAAAATATTTGTGTTCTTGAGTTGAAGGAAAAGAAAGGAAAAAAGTTGATTCAATTACAATTATGCCCATGTTTGAGAGGTTTCAAGTTAAAAAAGCAAGGACAATTATGTCTTTGACATGCAAAATATTACTTTCCTTCTATTTCCTCCCATTTTTTGGTGAAAAGTTTTAGCCAACAATTTCCTTTCATTTCCCTTCTTTTCCTTCCTTAAAAAAACTCAAGAATACAAATTTGCTTAAGTTTCCTTTCTTTTCCCTTCATAATTAAACTTGAGAACAGAGTGTTGGAGTTTCTTCTTCTAGAAGTACTTCAGTATCAGCACTATTCTTCTCCCGAGTCTCTACATCCTCCTGAAACCATGAAGTTCCTTCATCCCGTACCAAAGAAATAGTAGGATCTGTATCAATTTGGGCTATCTTCCTCCCCTGTTTGGAAGGATCCTCTGCAACATCTTCATCTTCTGAGAGAACAATCCTAGCCCTTCTTTTTGCTTTGCCAGATCTGACTTGTTGCTCCAATTTCTTCACTTTTAAGACCAACTTTGTAAAATCAATACTATAAGCCTTCTTTGTCTGTTTCAAGTCTTCTTCTATAGCCACAACCCTGTCTGACAATTTTGTAACCAATTTCATCAATTTATTATGTTTCAGTCTGCCCTCATCACTTCCAGGAGTGTAACCTCTTGGGAGAGGTGAATCATGGATCATGGTGGCAGTCTCATCTGCCTCATGTGTGGTTTGGATAGATGGTGGTGTGGTTAGGGTACTGGATGTTGTGTGATGGGATGACAAGGATGGTGAAGATGTTATTCTTGAGGGAGAGGTGGATGGTGCTTCATCTAAAGGCTGAACTAGCATAGTATCAAATAATGGTGTGACTACCCAGAGTATCCCTTGGATGCTCTCCTCATGTTGTTGAATAGTTTGTTTGTAAGGGTAGGAGTGGAATAGGTTCTGGTATGAGGCAAAAGTAGTCTTTGTTGTTTGTTCAAAAGTATTTGGATGAACCTGGGATACATCAAAAATTTATGTGTGCTTTCCAAATTCTTGACCATGGCATCAAATATAAATCTTGAAAAGTTAAAGACCCTGTTTGTTGCCA
This sequence comes from Tanacetum coccineum, assembly GCA_026074375.1. Classification (NCBI taxonomy): domain Eukaryota; kingdom Viridiplantae; phylum Streptophyta; class Magnoliopsida; order Asterales; family Asteraceae; genus Tanacetum; species Tanacetum coccineum. Next base: position 18,097 of record BQNB010092233.1, on the reverse strand, counting down.
GGCATATGATAGCAGTAGCAATGTTACTACTAAATTGATCCCAAGCAGTCTTTTTAGAACTCATACAATGGAGTATGGTATGAATGAAAAACTTCCACTGAGGGGCAAAATGTCCTTTTAGGAAAGTTAAACTATCAGAAGTTATTGCATACCCCATGCGAGTCAGTTGCTCAAAAATGTCTGCATTAGGAAGAGAAGTAAGACCTTCAGAATCTTGGAGTTTGAGATGTCTTCTAATGGAGGCTTCAGTGATAATCTTGTCTCTTCCATCAATAGTAGCAGTAATAACACGAACCCCATCTTCAGTTGTACTAAAAGCAGCAGTTTGCCAAAATTGTTCAATGAGAGAGATATATAAGGTTGGACATTCAGTGAGAGCATAGTAGATGTGGCTTGAAGTAAGAAAATCAATGATTTTATGAAAGCCCGCACTGCTTTCTGACTTTACTAAATATGCCACCATATTGTGCTTGTCGCAAAACTCCAAATTCGCCATTCGATGAATAAAAAGTTGATTAAGGATTTGGGATTTGGTTGTGATAGAGAGTGTAAGGTTTTGGTAGAGGTAATTGAAATATGAGAGAGTTTTTAAAGATTGTAATTGGACCGATTGAAAAGATTTGAACTTATCTTGAAGAAATCTTTTGATTTTATATAAAGATCATGAATTCTCCAATTAGTCAAACCCTATAAGCTAGGTAGTTAGCGGAAATATCTCAACGGCTCTTTAATTGATGAAACTCTGTTATGCTACCAACAGTACTAACGGTCACCTAGCAGTACTAAGTTTGGTCTAGCAGTACTAACTTGAAGCCTAACAGTACTAACTTCGTCCAGCAGTAGTAAGATATACCTAGCAGTACTAACTTAATACTGGCAGTATTAAGTTGATGCCTAGCAGTATTAACTCCAATCTTGATCCAACAAACATTTCTATCACCAATGTAAATTCTCACATTCTCTCTTTCTGTTTTTATGCTCACACATTATCTCTCAATTCTTTTACTCACTAATGCACTCTTTCTGTTTTTAAGCACACATCTCTCTTTCTGTTTTTGGCTCACAACATCTCTCTTTTCTTTTATGCTCACAAATTCACACAATATTGTACAATGTGCCATCAATTCCATAAGTTGCATACTGTCCTCCCCACTTCCAAATGTGTTAACTTTTGAGAGAGGTGGATCATTGAACTGTTTAGATGTAGTCTCAAACCTAGTTTGAAGAAACATCTACTACCCCCCATATGATATCTTGCAACCCCATGGGACCACTACCTGAACCAATCCCTAAGAGACTTGACCCCCTTTTCCCCCCAAAAATATTAAAAGTTTTGGGGGGGTTGCCAGGATTGAGGTCTTAATTTATGTTACCATTGTCCTGCTCTGCTTCTAAGCTAGAAGCAGTAGTGGCAGCTGATTACAATCCTTTAGTATATATATATATATATATATATATATATATATATATACTATAAATACATAATAGGATAATATCAATTAATACAGAAGAATTCCAAGAGGCCTTTAAAAGGGATTTCTTTTATCCAAAGCAAAACCCTAAAAAACAGATAAAAATTCCAAGAGGCCTTTAAAAGAATTCCAAGAGGCCTTTAATAGGATAATACTTGGGTCGTTTCCCGACGAGGCGTGAATTGAAAATCGAGTAAAGTTTGTGAATTTATGCTTGAATGATCAAGATTTGGTTTTGGGATTCTAAATCTACTAATAACATGCAAAAACAGATAAATGTAAACTAAAAACGAAAGCAATTAAAGAAAAACACTAAAAACGATAACGGGAATCAAAACCCGTTCTTTAAAAAACCAAATTCTAAAATTTTAACCCTACAAAAGCAAATTTAATTTTTAACGGTCCTAAATGATAAAAGAAAATTTAAAAAAAAGAATTATATTTTTTTGACTTTTTAATAATTTTTTATGAATTAAAAACTGATTTACTCTAAAAAATGCAAAAAAAATATTAAACTAATTCTAAAAATTCTGGAAAAATTACTAAAAGTGCTATGGACAATGCTTAATCTAAGAAAATTAAAAACTTGAAAATTGGCTTATTGAATCAGCCGAAAATAAGCCAAAAAGGCTGTTAAGCTAAATTGGGCTAAAAGGCCTTAAAGAATAAATTGTGCAAGTCTATACCAGATGGCCCTACTGGTGCCGCTGGTATAGAGTGTGTGTGTTAAGGTGCTTGGTTGAGAGGGTAGAGGTCTGGGGTTCGAGCCTAGCTCACCCCAGACTTCCCCTTTCCCAAGTTTTTATTTTGCAAAACTTTTTAAACAACTTTTTTAATAAGATAAAAATAAGCATTTTTTATAACTGTAACTAATTTTGAAAAGCACTAAATAAGCCAGAAATAAGCTTTTAAAAACACAGACTTGGGCTTTTTAACTAAATGACTTTAACTAAAACTGTTAAGCTATTTTTAGACTTAATAAGCTGAAAGAAAAGGCAAATAAGCAAAAACAGACCAAATGCTACTCCTAATAAGCAATAAGAAACAAAATTAAGCAATCCTAACAAACAATAAGCTCTGAAAAGCAAATGAGCTTTTGGCTCAAAACTGGTAACCAAACAGCCCAAAAGGCACTTTTCTAGCTTAATTTTAAGCTAGAAAAGGGATCCTTATGGCTTAGTGGCTTATACCATTGAAAAGCTTGTCTTATAAGCTACAAGAATTAACAAACAAAAAGCATTTTGAAAATCAACTGAGCTGAGAAAAAGCTGAATGAAAAGGCTGTTTTGACTCAGTATGAGCTGAGTTTTTCAGACTTTTGAAAAGACAAAATGGTTTTTTCAGCCCTATTTTTAAGCTAGAAAAATAAGTTCAAATTACAAAACAAGCTAAAACAGATTAAATTCTTAATACAATGAGTATTTGGTATCAAAATCAAAACCTAAAACTTACCTAAACTTATCTAAAATTGCTAATGAAAGCTTCACTTTTAAACTTTGATAATAGACTTATAAATTTTGACAGATTTTGGACTCAAACACAAAAGACATTTGAAAACTCAGACTAAATCATTTCTACTGCATTTTAAGAACTTAACAAGCATGAAACCAACAACTACTAACAACTAATAAGGATCTAAGCAAGAAGGTTAAGATATAAGACTAAATTTTCACATATTCTAACAATGGCTACTATAAACCTAAAAATGAATTTTAAACTTTGAAAACTTTTATAAGCTAACTCATAAGCTAAGTTT
>BQNB010092233.1:0-13724 GCA_026074375.1 Tanacetum coccineum | reverse complement strand
GTTGCACCTCAGCAGCACAATTCACAATCATCTACCAATCCATCATCCACATATGTTCCACTACACTTTGCTGACAACTCTCAACTTAATTAGGAATTCTCTCCACACACTTGCCCTGCTCACCCAATCGTACAAAACATACCTTCCTCAAACAAACAATCAACTTAGAAATTCATCGAATCCTAGGAACCAAGCCACAGTTCAAGACGGCAGGGTTGTGGTTTAGAATGTTCAGGGTCGACAGAATAGAGGACATGGTAACAATGCACGGGGTGCAGGTACTGCTGGTTACGAGGGAGCTCAGAACAGAGTCAGGAATGCTAATCTATGTTAAGAAAGGCAGGTTAAGTGCTACAACTGCAACGGTATAGGCCACATTGCAAGGAACTGCACTCAGCCCAAGCGACCATAGAACTCTGAATACTTCAAAGACAAGATGTTACTGATGCATGCTTAGGAGAATGAGGTGGCATTGGATGAAGAATAATTACTATTTATTGCAGGTGGACATGGCAATACTATTGATAAAGATGTGGACGAGCAACCTGTTCAGGATTTAGCATTCAATGTGGATAATGTGTTTCAAGCTGATGACTGTGATGCTTTTGATTCTAATGTTGATGAGGCTCCTACTGCACAGACTATGTTCATAGCAAATCTATCATCCGCAGATCCTGTTTATGATAAAGCCGGTTCGTCTTATGATTTAGGCATTCTATCTGAGGTACACGATAATGATCACTATCAGGATGCTGTTTGTAAACATCATGAAGTACACGAGATGCATGGCGGCGTACAACCAAACTACGTTGTTGACTCACATGCTGATTATACGAGTGATAGTAATATGATTCCATATGATCAGTATGTAAAGGACAACGCAGTGCCAGTTGTACAAAGTAATGTATCTTCTGTACCAAATGATGCATACATGATGATACTTAATGATATATATGAACCGTCTGCCCAATGTATCTTTGTGACCACACAGAACAATGTAGTCGAAAATTCATTGACTGCTGAACTTGCGACATATAAGGAACAAGTTGAACTGTATTAAAGACGTGTTAAGTTTGAATTAACAAAAAGAGAACAAAAGATTAATGAACAATTAAGAATAGTTATCGCTGATCGTAATCTTAAGGAAGAAAATTTGAAAAGGGAACTTCATTCTGTAAAACTGCAACTTGCCTCTACTATTAACCATAACAAGTCAGAGGTAGAAGAAGTTACGTCTTTGAAAAAGAATTTTAAACAGAAATTAAATAAATACCTTAAAGAATTTTTAGACATGAAAGCTTTAAAATAAAAGGTCGAGGATAAATTATACCAGCAAGACCAGTCTCTTTAAACAGTTCACATGTTGTGCAAACCAAAGCCTTATTATGATGAACAGAATAAGGTAGCTATTGGCTACAAGAACCCATTATGTCTCACCCATGCACAGCAAGTTCAGCCTACCTTGTATAATGGTCATGAAATTATTAAAACTACTCATGTCCCGGCTATAGTACACAACTCAGAGGATACCTTAGAGATAGTTAAAATCACTAGGAAGAAAATGAACGATAAAATGAAAGACCCAGAGTGTGTGAAAAAAAAGGTTAAGATTGCACCACCTGATTACTCGAAAGAGAATTACTTAGCGACTTTCACACCTCATAAATAATTGACCACTGAGCAGATATTTTGGTCCAACGATCTCATCAAAATGAAAGCAAAAGCTCTCAAAGGGCAGACCACAACTTCAAGACCAATCAAAGCGTTGACGATGTATCCTCCAAATACACCACAACGCTTGTCCCTAGGATGCTTCTAACAAAAAGTCAAGTGAAAATTAACATTTTTGCACTTATACAACTTTTTTCGGAATTAAAAAAACCTGTAAAAAGAGAATTACACCAACAGGGCTCACTGAAGGGGAAAGGGGTTTTGAACAAACCAAGGAATGCTATCTCACCGAAGTCATTCCATTTTTCAAAGCACTTAAATACCATTTTGAGGGTATTCAAATCGCTCTCACTAAAGAAATTAAAGAAATGAAAAAAGTTTTTGAAGAGTTTGAAGCTGAGGTTGACCAAAATGTTATAAATAGAAGCATGATGAGATTGAGCGCAAAAATCTTCTCATTGTAAATGATAATTTAATTGCTGATTGCTTGTCTAAAGAAGTGTTTTATATTACAACAAATTCTGAGCTTATTGTATCTAGATTCACTAAAATGCATGATGCCCACACTATTGTTCAAGCACGTTGTCTAACACTTGAAGCAGAGCTTTCTAAACTAAAAGATAAGATTCAAAAGGATGATCATAATGAATTGGTAAAACATTTTTCCAACCTCGAGGTAAATCACTTAAATTTACAACTAAAGTATCAACACATTAAAGAAAGTTTTGGAAACAACAAATCTCTACCTGCTAGGGATACTCTTGATTTTGACTCAGTCTTTGAAATCGGAAAAATGAAAGCTTTCATTCAAGGAAAGGACAACGCAATTAAAAAATTGAGAATGCAAATCTCTCAATTAAAGGAAACTCGTAGTGAAACCGACCGTACTCTTGATTTTAGGGCCTTAGATTTTCAGATCACTCAATTAAGTGACAAAGTCATAGTTCTCCATGAACAAAATGAGCTTTTTAGGACTGAGAATGCAAAAATTAAGCAACATTACAAGCAATTATATGGTTCTATTAAGATCACGCGTGCCAAATATATCGAACAAGCAACTGCCTTGTTAACTGATTCGTGATATGGCACCCACTTATATAGCAACCCTAATACAGATCCTAACCGAATGCCCTTGACCAAGGCAAAAGGTCAAATTCCACAAAAGGATAAAATACACAAGATAGAATCAATTATAAAAAGATTCCGGAAGAGATATTCCCGGGTCGTATGTCCCAACGAGGCTGCAATTGAAAGTAATCCTGGTTTGATGAGAAATTGAATGATGGAGAATATTTAGATATGATGGAAATACTGATATAATTACAACTAAAATTAATTAAATAAAACCTAATTTAATCTACGGGAAACAGATATAGGAAATGGGATCTTAAAAACTACGGGAAACAAAATTAGTTATAGGGAAATCCTAAAATTAAATCTATACTAAAATACGGGGAACAGAATCAGGTATCGGGAAACCTAAATACTAAAAATTAAGAAAATAAATGCTAAATTAAATTAAAAATCAAAATTAAATTCTAATTAACTTAATTTGAAAAATAAAAAAAACTAGAATAAAAACGGAGGTCGTTTGAATGTAAAACGAAAAGAAACGGTAAAACGCACCCGGTAAAACGGGTCTAAGACTGAAATTTAAGAAAAATTAAGCCTACACTAAATTTTATATTTTTCCTAGACACTAAATGACAAAAGAAAATTTTATAAAAAAGAAAAATATTTTTTTATTAATTTTTGGATTTTTTATGAATTTTTAAAGATTAATAACTAATTAAAACTAAGAAAATAGAAAAAGACAAAAAATAAAAGTTATAAAAATTCTGAAAAAATAAAATTAAATAAAGAAAAAGTTAACAATTCTAAAAATATAAAAATGCCCAAATTTTACTGAATAAATTAAAAGTAATTAAACTAATTAAAATTAAACCTAATTTATATTAATTAAATTAAATAAACTAACAAAAGTTAACTATAGGGACTAACAGTGAAAGGACAGCAAGGACTAACGAGGTAACAACATACTAACAGTGGGGACTAACAATTATAACTATAAAAGACAAAATTACACAAACAGTCCCTGAAGTGGACCCCGATTACAAAGCAAGTCCAAACAGCTTATTATCAAAAAGCTATAAAAGCAAAGTTGTTAAGGGGCTTGAGCTTATCATTTTCTACAAAAGGGACAAGTGCTGAATCTAACTTAATAAGCTAGAAAAGTGAGCTTTTGGGGCTGCAAAAGCTTATTAAGCTTATGAGCTTAATTTTCTTTCTTATTGGGATTTAAGCTAACAAAATAAGCTAAAACTTATGGGAAACAGTTAATAGGGAGAGGGGAGTCCTAAATAAGCTAAGGTTTCTAGAATAAGCCCTAAAATAAGCTGGAAATGACTTAAGCTATAATGACAGTTTTAAAAGAAAACAGAAAAAGGAGAACTTTAAGCCTATAATAAGCTAACTAAATAAGCTTACTAACTAAAATAAGCTGCTAATCCTAAGAGATAAACCTATAAGCTATGTTTAAAAGCAATAAGAACCTATGGCTTAATATTAAATAAGCTAGAAAAGTGGGGCTGAATTTAGGTGTTCAGCACCAGGGGAGACTAGGCAGTGGCTTAAGGGGACTTTTGGGCTTATGAAAATAAGCTCTTAAGAGCTTTTTAGCCAAATCCAACCACAAACAGATTTATATTAATGGCTTCTTGGCTTATTTCCAAAAAATGAGGGTCTAGAAAACAATATAAGCTGCTGATATTGTAGCTTAAAATTGAGGGTTCTTTTAAAAAATTGCAAAGCCAAACTTTGACTTATATTGTCAAAGTAAAAGGGACAGCAACAAGGGGCTTTTGAAAAGAGCTAGGTAACACTCAAATAAGCACAAACAAGGTGTGCTTAAGCTGCTTAAGCAGCTTAAGTGGCTTAGCTTAGTTTGGCTTATGGAAACTTTTGAACAGAATTTAGAACGGACTTAAAAACTTATTTCAAACTAAAAAGGTTGATTAAAGGTGGATTAATCAACTAACAATAAGCCAAAGTGGCTGGTGGTTTACAACCATTTACAAACACACATTTGACCCATTTTGGGGGTTTCTAAACCAATCTACCCCCTCTATTTATATAAAAATGGGCTTCTTTTTAGCTTTTTAAAAGACATTAAAAGGGGTGTAGACAAGCTTATAAACTGTGTTAACAACTTTTACACATGGTTGTGTAAGATTAAACAGGATTGGTGGCTTGACTTACACCTTAAATTTTGAGAAATGTAATAACACAAAAAAAACTTATCTTTTTATTAAAACTGGAAATAATACAACACAAGCTTTAAATAAACTGAATACAATAATCTTAAAGCAAACTTAATTAAATTTTACACTAAGAAAGTAAAAACAGGGATTGGTCTACTCGGCTTGTTCTCTTTTCTTTTATAGCCTCTCAAATGACTTGGGACGAGCTTGTTGTGAGTGTGTGATGCTTCCCAAGCAATCCTAGCCTTCCATTGGCTTCTCTTCATCTCAGCCATTGGATGGGGGTCTCGGGTTGAGTGATTGTTGAACTGGAAAGGGTTATAGGGGTATTGGGTTGTGGGAAATTGGTGAGTTGTGAGATGGGAGTTACCTAGGGGTGGTATTGCAAGGGTAAAAAACAGGTTGTTTAGAGGGGGGTTTGAGGTTTTGGCGCCAAGGGGTGAGTACAGTTTATGGTTGCAGGTTTAAAAGGAAAGTATGGGGAAGAGGCAAGAGTGCCCCCCCATCTTTCTTTCTCTTTTCATTTTATTTAAGCCCTTTTTAGTTATAAACGAGTTTGGAAAGTGACAGTTTTGGTCCCTGCGTTTTATAACTAAAAGAAATAAAAGGGGTTTTGATAAATTGCAAAAATGGTCCCTCTGGTTTATAACTAAAAGAAATAAAAGAAGTTTGAAAAATTGCAAAACAGCCCTTGTGTTTTATTTTTCTATTTTTTCTTTTTAAAACAACTTTCAAACTTGGCATTTTTGGCCCTTTTCTTTATTTTTTTCATTTTTAATTATAAAACAAGGTTTTAAAATTTACATTTTTGGTCTTGAGTTTTAGAAAGAAAGGGGTTCTTGGGCTTGTATTGGGCTCTGGGTTTGTATTGGGCTTGTTATTGGCCCAAATTGAGCTGTGGTCTGGGGCCCAATACAGGTTTAGGTTTTGTTATTGGGCTTTTTTAGGCACAATAAGGTTCAGGTGCGGTTTTGTTTGTCAATGGCTGAGATTGGCGTGAACTGGGCTAGGTTGGGTCCTTCATAAGTCTTCACAGTCTTTGTAATTGCACACAAAATGGAGCTTGTAGAATGATTGAGGGCATTTGGGATTCACAGTCTTCATAGACTAGACATAGTGAGCTTTCCCGGCCCATCAGATGGGTTAACGATGCATCAAATAGTATGTATTCTGTTACGGCTTCCGGTTTGCACTGATCGATTTCTTCAGTATTTGACTAGGACTTTGGAATTTTTGGACCTTTGGCCTTGATTTTGCACAGTTCTGTTCCATTAATGCTCGTTTTGTCCATTTTGGCTTGGTTTTCTGTCTTTTTGATGATATCCACTTCCTGCACAATACAAATGCAAAACAAACATATATTTGGCAGTTTTTGTCTGTTTTTGGTCATTTAAGCTCGTTTTTAGAGGTAAAAGATATGTGTAATTAAGCACTTATCAGGGTGTTACAATCATACTCATGATTCTTATTCATTATTATAAACTTCACAATTTAAAACCCATTTACAATGGAAGCCAACCATTTCAACAACCGACACGATTCCACTTACACCTTAGAATATTGAGACATATAAAGCAGTTCAATATTATTGAGACACAATATTAGAATATGTATTAACAATGAAACACAGTTGACTATTATTTCTTTGACTATTATTTGCAGTTGACTATTAAGAAGAAATCGAGTTTTTTTTACTTCAAATTCATCATCTTAAAAGATCTTTTAAAATATTCATCTTCATCAACAATAACACCCAACTATTTTCAGCATCATACTCCTCATAGAAAAACCAATATTTATTATAAGTACAAAAGATAACCACTCTTGATTATCATCGATGAAGGTGTATGACCTGTAATCCTTATAACAAAATCTTCAGGGCGACGGTTGTAGACCGATATGGTGGCTGACGACGGCTGGCGGTGAGGGTGGAACGATTTTGAATTACAGGTGGATTTGGTGTGAAGAAGATATAAGATATTGTGTGTGGGTTTTTTTATCAACAAGAGGTAATAAGATGCCTTGTAAAATTTAGACCAACTAGACATTTTGTCATCTGAGCGTGTCTGAACAATGATAAAAAAACAAACAGTTTATATACTCAAAAGCTCTGACCGATTCAGATTGTTGGTCATTTATAGGGAGGGGGTCATCACAAAATTTATGAAAAAAACAACACCACTTAGTTGTGCTTTTAAATCTGCTTTTTCGCCTTTTTAAGTTTGAATTCCCGGTCGATTATTGTTCTTTCTTCTTGTTGAGTTTACAAGCTTCAAAGTTTTCATTGCTTAACATTTCAGGTTGGCTTATTTGCTAGGTCTCGTGGCTTAATTTCGTTGATTTGGCTTATTCTGTTCGTCTTATTTTCGTTGGCCTTTTTCTCATTAGTTAAAAATAGTTGATTTTCAAAGTTTATTCTTGTTTTTGTGTTTGTCGTTTTAGTGGTCACGTGGTGACACTATGACAAAAAGGACATCTTGTGTTTTAGCAACATAGACAAAATCAGATCCGCTATACGGTTTGCTTTATGCTATGTAGCGGTTTGCTTATTGAACCATAGAGGTTTGATATATAGGGACAACGGTTTTTTTAACAATTTCTTGGCTTAACATAAACGTTACTCTAGCTCAATTTAAACTCATACGTGGTTTGCTGGATTTTTTCTAAGTAGCGGTTTAGTAAAACTGAATTGATAGCGGTTTGTTAGTTTAGAGGGACACCAGTTTAGTGCTTTAAAAGAGGACAAGGTTTAGAGGTTACACGTTCTAGTTTCGACTAGTTTCGGGTTTTTCGGTTTCGAGTTACGTTGCTCGCGGGTCTTATTAAAGGAAGATAATCTTAGAATCAGCGATACTTTAACGATCACCGTGACGTGTTCGTTTTTGTTTAATCATCACCGAATCGAAACCGTAAAATAAACCAAAACCCTAGTACTCTAAACGAAGAAGACAACTATATACGTATGTTAGGTTTATGAAAAGTGTCGATTATGTGGTTTTATTATATTTTATTATTAAACTTTATTTTGTTTAGTTTAATATAGCTTGTAATAAGGTTTATTATGCTTTAAGTAAGAAATAGCATAATAACCAAAGTCTAGGGACTAGTATTGACAAGTTAGGAAAATAAGGAAGGGAAGCCTCCCTCCCATTGCCTATAAATAGCCCTCTAATCTTCATTAGAGGGGGATGCCCTTGTAATTAACTCTCATTTTCCCTCTATAATAAGATTTGAATTTTCACTTTACTTGCCCTCATTCTCTCTAATCTTACATGTTGATATGATTGATTCAAGATTCATGTGACCTAACATTCTTGATTTAGTAAAATCATGTGAAATAATCACGTGCTTTTTTCGATTTAATCAAGACTTATAAAATCCCGTAAACTAGATTTTCATCAATAAACCACAACAACATAACTTAATCTACTTAAGATCCTTAATTTCATTTCACACATCAAATTTTAATGGAATCTTTGAATTCTAATTCACAAGAGAGAGAGAGAGAGAGTTGCATCAGTTGCAACAAATGCAAGACAAAGCAAAGGAAAGTTGCATGGCATATTTTTGACTACTTCATACACTCCTCAAGGTTCTTTCAAACAATGACTTAAAAGGAACTCAAATAGAGGGAGGATTCAAACGGGCATTTGTGACACTCTTTGATCAAGATTTTTAGACTTTCAAAGCAATAATGTTTCTAAACTTGGATCAACTAGAAAAAAAATCCTTGCCAAAGGAAGAATTTCCAAGAACTTGAATCTTCAATGCATTTAGAGTACTCGCTGCTACTATTTCAGACGTTACTCTTATTTTATCGATTCTCGCTCGATAATGATGAGTGTCTAATGATAAGCAAGTACTTTATTGCATACACAAAAACCGATGTTCCAACTGATCCAACACATGGAATCTCTTAAGGAGTCAATTCTGGAAAGAGCAAAGCATAAACGAGAGTATGATAAAAGGGTGAATGACAGAACGATGCAGTCAAAAGAGGGAAAGGTTGATTCGAGTAAAGCATTGAATGCAAGTTTAGTTGTTATAGAATGTAGTAGGACAGAGTCAGACAAGCAGGATACAAGCATCAAATCAGGGAATGATATCACACATGCTATAGATGCAGATATCAGACCAAATGACCAAGTGCCATTTGTGGACGGTACATTAACATGCCCCTCACATAATGCACTTGCCTATAAACAATAGATCATTTCTGTGCATTCATGAACCCATTTTTGACACAATCTGTTGGAAAGGTTGATAGAAATGTCTCCTGAATCAACAAAATATGTGTCAGTTAGGGGAGGATGAGATTGACCAGAATGCTGAAAAATAAATATTAAGTTTCATGTCCAGTTTCTCCCCACCTGATCATCATTTGATAACGTGAACAACTGAATTTTCTAAACATATCTACGAGTCTAAAAATATTTTCTCAAAAAAAACGTTGCTCTCCAACTTCAAAAAGGAATTTTCAAGAATGGATGCACTTTGTGTTAACAGGAACTTAAATATCAAAATCAAGCTTTAAAAGACGGGCTACTTGGTCAAATTTTGAATTGAAACAAGTAATAAAGCAAGTTTAAAAAGGGAAACTTGAGGTACTTAAAACCAAGATCAATATCGAATTGGAAAATAGTGTGGCTAAATTACTTGCAGAGAATGAGAAATTTGCATAAGGAAAATTGTGCATTGAATACGGACTTATCAAAGATCTTGTACGATTCTATCAAATCGGCGACTTGAGTCAGACAAAAGAGAATAATGATCTACCGATTGCTCAAAATATAATAGTAAGAAGTTGAAAATGCTGATTTAAAGGCTCAGATTCAGGAAAAGGTTTTGCGTATTGTAGATTAAAAAGAATTAAGAAAGGTAAATGGAATTACGCGTGTTGATTCTAAGTTGCAAAACCAGTCAATTTGGGGTAACGGTTTTAAAACCGCTCAAAACTCAAATCGTTGTTAGACAAAACAAATGCGTTTAAATCTGGACGACCTATTTTTTTCAATACCACGAGCCTTGCCTCCCAGTTGATGTGAATAACGTTTTGTCAAAACCAGTCACTCCTCATTATTTGCCTAAAGTTAGAGAATCTGTGTTTGTAAAACCTCATCATGTGATTGCATCTGGCTCATCTAGGAATAGTTCTAAAGAATCGTATGGGTCAAATGACATGGCTCATAATTTCTATCTAGAGGAGGCTAAGAAAAAGACACAAGACAAAAACATGAATCTTAAACCTAGTGTGATGCATACTACTAGCTACAAATCATATAATGGTAGCAAATACAAAACCCTAGAGCAACAATCAAACATCTAGGAGTTTGCCTGTATCTAAGAGTAGAGTTGGAAATGTCAAAGGCTGTGCCCAATTAGTAGGGGGGGGGGGGATCACTTTAGGAATTCTTGTTTCTTTGACTCCAAACACTTTGTTTGTTCGACTTGTCAGAAATGTGTCTTTAATGCAAATCATGATGCCTGTTTAACAAAATTCCTGAAAGAGGTGAACTCTCGCATTAAGGTTCAATCCCCTAGTGAATTCTCGCATTAGGGTTCAATCCTCTAAGACTAGAAACAGTAACAAACCCGTAGAACCAAAGATTCATACTCAGAAACCTAGTAGGCAGATTGTTATAGGACATAGGTTTTCTCCCAATAAGACTTCCGCTGTGTATGAGAAAACAAACATTCCTAGATCTTGCCTTAGGTGGATACCGACAAGTAGAATTTTTAACACTATTGGTCTTAGGTGGGTTCCAACTGGAAAGACATTCACCTCTAGCACAACAAAGGTTGACTCTAAACCTCCAAATGGTTTAAATGAAGATATCACTAATCCATATGAATGCGATCAACCTCTTAATGTCAATAAATGTACTCTTAACTTAAATGCAGGTACATCTTTCAATCCTAAAAAAGGAAAGACTTAGAGTTTGGTTGCTGAAAAAAGTTGATGTTTAAGAATCAAGTGCCTTAGGGGATACACAAACAAAAATAGTCTCCAAACAGTTCTCAAGGTGTTAAAAAACAACAAAAACGTGCACATTTTGATGATCTATGCCATGAACTTCTCCATAGAGTCTACATTTCATAGGGATCATCTTCAAATGTACACAAATGATTAAAAGAACTGCAATGACGTTTGTAGACAACTCTTTAGGCCTCGTTCCTCAAAGAAAAGAAAAATGTACGTTTCAGTGCGCTTTATCTTCAAAAGAAAAGAAATCTTCTTGTTTTCTACCACCTTTGTACAAGGAAATTTTTGCTTCATCTCATTATGCAACGTAACTTGCATCTCTAAAGTAAACGAGCTCACACAACCTCTACCAATGCCATCTATATCTATGTTTACATCATGTAAACATCCTAATATGTCAAGTCAATATCTTAATATCCTTTTTACCAAGTACATTATCAATTTAACATACCATTTACAATGTTACTACAAAACAAGCATTAAACGTTAACGTTTATATCAAAACCCTAATTATATGTAATGTATACATATAAAATAGATGTGCAAGCCTTCAAAGCATGTGTACAAGTGTACAATGCATAATATTTGAATCATATTTTCCCTCCAAGTCAATGTATAAATCAACAATGCATGAATTCAAATAAGCTCATTTTCACCATTTTCATTTTAGATTTCGTACCACCTCTTTAGTACAAGATACAAACACTTCATACATAACTCCTAAACCTTAAACCTAATCCCTAAATCCTTTCTAAACTCTAATCTAAAACCCTAAACCCTAAACAAAACCCTAAAACCCTAATTTCACTTTAAACCTAAAACTATACCTTAAACCTTAAAACTAAACCCTAAACCTTAATCCTAAATCTTAATTCTAACACTAAACCTTAATACTAAACCCTAATCTATCCTAAACCCTAACTCTAACTCGAATTTAAAACCAAAAATCCTAAGCCAAAACCAAACCAAACCCGGCACCCCTTTTTATTTTATTTTGACCCATTTTAAACCAACCTAGCATCCTAGCACCTCTATGACCTCACCACCATGTCACCAAGCAGCCACCCAAGCACCTTACAAGAACCTCCATCACCTCCCTTGGCCACCAAGGCTTCTAGTCACCTTCTTGTCACCCCTATGTAACCGAACCCTCATACACCCTCACCACCTTGCATAGCTACTCTCCTAGCTTCCATGAATCATCTATAGGCTTCATTGGTCATCACCTTCATTGGCCATCAAGAAAACTTGGGCACCAAGGGTTTTCACCCCTATATAAATCGAATCCAAGCAACCCTTTCAAATCATACCTCAAAACTTCATCACAAACACAAATGGAGTTCTAGCTCAGCCAAAGAGAAGTAGAAGGTCCCTAAGATCAGAATTGAAGCCAAGAACCAAGAAAAAGAAGCTCTTGAAGTCGTTACTAGGCGTACGAACCCAAAAACCCCATTTTAGCTCAAGTAAGCTCAAAATCTTGTTTAAAAAGCTCATAATCTCTATTAGAACTATCATAAGGTCTATTAGATCCTATATGAATTAAAGCCTTGAATCCTCAAACACATGTGTTTTTTTATTAAAACCCTAAAAAAGACCCGTTTTGATTTTCTAGCTAACGAATCATTTTTCTAAAGTTATAACTATAAGGACCTATCTTGCCAAGTTTCAAAGTTAAAGGTTTAAATTATATACTTTATATATAAAGGACTAAACTTGTAAAAGTTTATAAATCAAGGGGTATATATTGCCATTTTTGCAAACTTAAAAATATAAAATATAATATTTTTATATAAATTATAAAAATATATATTAATATTATAAGACTCGATTTTATTAAAACCTGACACAATTATCGTTATTAATCAACGATCGACGCATTATAAAACAATTACGTTATATAATTAACGTAACTTATCATCAACTAGCTTTTAAAGAAACTTAAAATCTTATTGTATCACGTTACTAGAGAGCTTCATGTGAGGAGTTTCATTTGGGTCTACGTTTTGACGAGTTTGTTGGATTTATGATTTAAAGTGTCCTGGCTCCTCAAACGTTTACTACATGACCTCTGAATTATGATGGCTCAAACAATGATACAATATTTCCAAAAATTAATAAATCAAAAACTTTATAAAGTTTTGAAACATAAACCATCACACTAAGACTTGACATATTACCCCAGGTTGCGTGACGAGGCCGTTACTTTCACTTGATATACTGAACTTCCCCGCCCGGGTAGATAACATCGTACTACCATACGGACGCATTTCTCTTGATATACTTTTGCCATCAATCAGATTTCCCCTGTTAAGGTGAGTTCATAGCCTCGCATTTCAATATTTTGAATGTTTTATAAACCCGTGAGGGGGATACATGCTCAATTGTTTTTAATATACACAAGTACTTAAAACCGATATTGTGAGTTCATAGCCTCACTTTTAAATCTCTTTAATATTTTATAAACCCGTGAGGGGGATACATGCTTAAACCATAATATGTTTTTCCAACTGTATGTTATTCTGATATATTATTGCCTGAGTCCTTTCCTCAAGGCCTCGGTGCCATGAGCTTAGACGCAATAATACACTATTGATACTGTTTTCTATAATAATTGTACTCATTGCAATTATCACTATTTTTGGGTGTATAACAACGTAACCCACTATCCATGATGACTTGTATTCACACTATTTATCATAAACCTATAAATTTCACTCAACCATTTCACCTTTTTAGCATGTTTATCTCAGGTAATTGAGCAAACTATGGCACGGAGTGGCACGGACTTGAAGATGGCTAAACTATTATCA
>BQNB010092232.1:14405-26668 GCA_026074375.1 Tanacetum coccineum | reverse complement strand
TCATTAATGATATTTAACCAACATGAAGAAGTACCGTGTTTAGGAATTCCACCAATATTCCCGTCATCCCCGTGAATGGCCTTAATCACTCTAAACCAAAGCGTAGATTCGTGAGCTAAAAATTTTCAAACCCATTTGAACAACAAACCCCTATTAAGGGCGTATAGGCTAGAAACGCCAAGACCCCCGTTAACTTTATGCGCAAGGACCTTGTCCCATTTAACCCACGAAATTTTCTTACTAGAAAAATCATGACCATTAAATTTTTTTCCTCGGATCAATTCAAGTAAACGAAGCGTACCTGAGGGGACTTTAAACAACGACATGTGAAAAATAGGCATGGAGCCTAACACCGATTTAACTAACGTAAGACGTCCACCAATAGACAACATTTGCATCTTCCATTTGGATAGACGACTCCTAACACGGTTAATAATATCGTCCCAAGATTGTAACCGGTGCATATTTCCCCTACCATCGCGACGATAATTAAATCATCTTTCTATAGAGGGGCACTTCTATATACTTTCGACGAAGTTTTTTTTCGATTTTTTTTCAGTCACGTCTGAAAAAATCACATGTGATTTCATAAAATCACATGTGATTGTGATACAAATCACATATGATTTTTTCCGACGTGATTGAAAATTTTTTTGGAAAAAAGAGTTCGTCGAAAGTATATAGAAGTGCACTCTATAGAAAGATAAAAAAATACTCGTCGCGATACTTTCGACGAACTTTTTTCCCGATTTTTTTTCAATCACGTCTGAAAAAATCGCATGTGATTTGTGATACAAATCACATGTGATTTCATTAAATCACATGTGATTTTTTCAGACGTGATTGAAAAAAAAAATTGAAAAAAAGTTCGTCAAAAGTATATAGAAGTGCCCCTCTATAGAAAGATAAAAAAATACTCGTCGCGATGGTGTATTTTTGTTCGTTTAACGATTTATCGTTTGCTAGATATTTGAGTTTTAAGAAAAAGGTGGGAAAGTGGGTTTTTTTATTATGATGAAAAAATGAGTGGTTAGGATTCACTCATTTGTTCTTTAAGATGACCATGTTCTTTATGTATCTCACCTCTCTATACTATATATAAAGGATTTACACCCTATTGTTGAAAATTAAGAAAATTATATATGAAAACCATAATTCATTCACTTTAAATAGTGTTTAATCTTCAAATCCTTAAACTTTTATTATTTTTCGTTTATAACTCATAAACTTTTTTTTATCACTACAACTATCTGTAGTTATAAAATCACGTTTCTATGCACGGATACTCGTCTAATCAATCAAATGTTTCTAAAACAAACAATTAAATGGTTAAAAGTCATATCTTGATATATAAATGTCTATTGATTATCAATAGATATGTGAAAAATGCGTGGGAAAAGTATGGTTTAAAAAGGGTTATGTTGCAAAACGGTTTCTTCTTTTTCTAATTTGATACTAAGGATGGGATGGAAAGGGTGCTGGAGAACGGGCCTTGGCTTATTCGTCTTGTTCTGCTGATTTTAAACGTGTGGACCCCGAATTCTAAACTGAAAAAAGATGACATAACATATGTTCCTATTTGGGTGAAAATGCACAATGTGCCTATTGTCGCTTACTCCGAGATCGGTCTCAGCCTTATTACTTCTACTCTTGGAAAACCAATTATGTTAGACGGATACACAAGTAATATGTGTATTAACTCATGGGGTCGTAACTCCTATGCTAGGGCTCTTATTGAAGTTTCGGCTAAAACAACTCTTTTGGATTCTATTGTTGTGGCTATTCCTTTACCGAATGGTATGGGTCATTCCATGGAGACTATCGATATTGAATACGAGTGGCAGCCACCACGGTGTGAGACGTGTAAGATTTTTGATCATAATGACAATCAATGCCCAAAGAAGGTGGTTGTTACTAACTCGGAAGAGAAATTAGATGACGGTTTTGTGGAAGTTAAACGTAAAGGCGGGAAGGGTAAAACAAACACTCATTCTAAACAAATCCATGGTATTAGGCTTAATAAACCTATGCCTAGTTATAAGTATCGACCTGTTAATAAATCTACAAATGAAAAAGGTGAGGCTCATTCGGTTCGTGAGAAGGAGCAGATCCCTTCTACTAATGGTTCTCAACCAAATGAACATACAAATGCTCCATCTCAGCTGGCTGATCCAAGAGGTAAAAAAGCTTCAATTGAGGACGATTTCAGTTTTGTTTCCGTACGTAACTCATTTCAATCGCTAACGGAGGATGACAAGATGATTGATGCAAATGATAGATTTTGGAGTATTAGTAGTGTTTATGGAAATGTGGAGGAGGATGATAGTGAGGAAGTAGAAGAGGTTTTTACGGAAAAAGCGACAAATACAGGTAAACAGAATTTAAATTATATTCATAAGGGGGCAAGCACTCCCTCTAATGCGGTTTTAGATGTTTAGTGTCGCTGCGTGGAACATTCGGGGTATGAATCAAACCCCTAAGCAAAATGAGGTTCGTCAAGTCATCTCTGAAAATAATCTTTGTGTGTGTGCTATTCTGGAGTCGCATGTGACCTCGTCTCGGCTTGATAAGTTGTGTTTGAGAGTTTTTAAACACTGGACGTGGACTTCTAATGGGGTTATGTGTGTCAAGGATTCTAGGATCATTTTGGGTTGGAATCCGGATATTGTGGACATCGTTATTATATCTAGTTCGGATCAGGTTATGCATACGGGTATCTATTTTAAGGCCGACAAAAAGGAGATGTTTTGTTCGTTTGTGTATACCCATAACAGGTATCAACATAGACGTGAGTTATGGAACAATCTTATCATTCATAAGGCGTATGTTCGGAATAGGCCATGGTGCTTAATGGGAGATTTCAATGCTTCTTTACATATTGATGATAAGTCGGTTGGATCTTCCTATGTTGATACGGCTATGCGTAATTTTCAAGATTGTGTTGCGGAGGTTGAGGTTACTGATATTAATAGCTCGGGGCTTCGTTTTACATGGAATCAAAAACCTAGAGGTACGGATGGTTTGTTAAAGAAGATTGACAGGATTATGGCCAATTTGGAGTTTAATATGTCTTTTGTGGGATCGAGTGCTTTGTTTCAACCTTATCGTATCTCGGACCATTCGCCAGCTATTCTGAGAATCCCTACTACATCTGTTCTTAAACCTAGGCCTTTTAAATTTAGTAATGTGGTGGTGCATAAGACTAGATTTAAGGAGATTGTTTCTACTGGTTGGCAGTTTCCGGTGAGTGGATTTTGGATGTATAAAGTTGTGAAAAAGCTGAAAATGCTCAAAAAGCCCCTTCGTAAACTGTTATATGATCAAGGTAATATTATTGAGAAGGTTAAAAGATTGAGGCATGAGTTGGATGAGGTTCAGCGAGCTCTTGATTCTGATCCTTTTAATGTTGATATTCGAGAAGAGGAAGCGGTATATATTCGTGCGTTTCAGGATGCTCTCTTTGATGAAGAGCTTTTTCTCAAACAAAAGGCGAAAGTGAAGTGGCTTAAATCGGGTGATGCGAATTCTGCTTATTTTCATAAGGTGGTGAAAAGTCGTGCTTCCAAAAACCGCATTGATAGTGTGACTACTACCAATGGTGTCCGTATGGATGGTGATAGTGTTCCTATGGCTTTCATTGATCATTACACGAGTTTTCTAGGTCAACAAGGAGTCACTTATCCGTTTATTTTTAATGAATAACAAGCTTATTAACGAGCCCAAAATATATATATTACGAGCCGAGCTCAGAGCCAAGTTTGAGCCAAATTTTAATTTTTCCATTTTCAAATTGATAATCGAGCCGAGCTCGAGCCGAGCCCGAGCCCATATTACACGTCACGAGCCGAGCTCGGAGTCTTAAAAAATAAGGCTCGAACCGAGCCAGCTCGAGCTCTAGCTTTATAATACTTAAACAGCCGTCTCGAGCTTAGCGAGCTCGACTCGCTCCCGTTTCCACCCTACTTTTAATGTTGATATTCGAGAAGAGGAAGCGGTATATATTCGTGCGTTTCAGGATGCTCTCCTTGATGAAGAGCGGTTTCTCAAACAAAAGGCGAAAGTGGAGTGGCTTAAATCGGGTGATGCGAATTCTGCTTATTTTCATAAGTGGTGAAAAGTCATGCTCTTTCCAAAAACCGCATGGAAAGTGTACTACTTACCATGTAGTCCCGTATGGATGGTGATAGTGTTCCTATGGCTTTCATTGATCATTACACGAGTTTTCTAGGTCAACAGGGAGTCACTTATCCGTTTATTTTTAATGATTTATTTCGTACTAAGCTTTCTACTGATGCAGCTGATTTTATGGTTCGTGATGTGTCTGATCAAGATATCCGTGATGCTATTTTTTCTTTGGGGGATGATAAATCCCCGGGTCCTGACGGGTATACTGCTGCTTTTTTCAAGGAAGCTTGGGATATTATTGCTCAGGATGTGTGTAATGCTGTGAAAGAGTTCTTTGTGAATGGTGTTCTTCTTAAAGAACTTAACCATACGATTATTGCTTTAATTCCTAAGGTGGCTACTCCTTTAAAAATTAATGACTACCGCCCTATTTCCTGCTGCAATGTTCTCTTTAAATGCATAAGTAAGATTATTTCCAACCGGATAAATGATAGCCTAATGGATTTGGTTAGTCTGAACCAATCTGCTTTTGTTCCTGGTAGAAGAATCTCAGACAATATTTTGTTGACTCAAGAGCTCATGCATAATTATCACTTGGATAGAGGTCCCCCGAGATGTGCTTTTAAGGTTGATTTTCAAAAGGCTTATGATACTGTTGATTGGGTTTTTCTGAAAGAGGTTCTTGTTGGGTTTGGTTTCCACCCTCGTATGATAGGCTGGATTATGGAGTGTGTCTCTTCCACATCATTTTCTATAAGCATTAATGGTTATCTGCATGGATACTTTAAAGGTAAAAGAGGGCTTCGACAGGGAGACCCTGTGTCTCCGTATCATTTCACCCCTGTGATGGAGGTTCTTACTCTTATGCTTCATCGACGGGTTAGTTTGTCTGAGAGCTTCACTTATCATCGGTATTGCTCAGATCTTAATATTATTAATTTATGCTTTGCGGATGATGCGGAAGGAGTTTATTTCTTTGCCATAGGTGATTTGGCCAATTCCTGCCTCTGTTTATCATGGAATCATTGGAGGAATTCAAAACTGTGTTTCAGGGTTGACCCCGAGTCTACCTAAAAGCTGCCTATCGTTCTGAAATGTCCTTTATCTAAGTGAAGGATTGACATTCATATTATTCTTCCATTTGAGGAGGGCACGCTAGCCCTGCTAAAATATTTGGGAGTTCCGATGTGTTAACTACTCGTCTTCTGTTTCGTGATTGAAGACGGAGTTGGTTGAAAAGTTTAAAGTTAAGAATTCATGATTGTGAAAATAAATATGTTATCGTGTCTGGAACGACCCCAGCTCATCCTTCTGTGCATTGCTTCCATGCAATGTTTATTGGCTCGGTGTTTATTTTGATCCCTCTCGCTTATGCATAATCTGTAACCTCTTTATGAGGTTGCTTTTAATGTGCCAAGGAGATATGCGTAAGGGTTAAAGCTAAAGTTACTTGGGAGGTTAGTAATGTCAATCTAAAGAAGAAGGCGGGATTTGGGAATCGACATTTAGCGGCATTTACAAAAGCTCTTATCACTTCCTATATTTCCGAGTAGAATACCCGACGACTAATGGAGGGATCCCTTCATGGTTAAGTGATCTCCACACATCATAAATTATAAAGAGTCAACAAACTTATGAGGAAATTCCTCTGAGAGGAAAAAAGGTCTTGTGGGAGGCTGGCAAATACTTCAAGTACTCCCTACTGTTCGGCATTTTAATATGGTCTGCAGTTGGGGGAATGGGTCTAGGTCTCGAGCATATGTTGTTTGAAAATTTGGGTAGAGTCCTATAGCCCGCAGTTTGCTCAACTTATCTCTTGTCCCCGTTCACTTATGGAGCGGGTTTTCAGCTTAAACGACTTAAGTTTAAAATTAAAACATAGATCTCGAGGAAATAGTCATTGCCGAACAAATAGTAGTTTCGCCAATTCCCTAGAAATAGCTATGCTTTAAATTTCCGAATCTTATATCCTGATGATGCGGTGTAAAGGATTATATTGGACTGACCAAGACATAAATGAGTCGGGGTTTTTCTGTGCAATAGGTTTTTGGGATTGTAGTTCGCCGTAGATTTCCTGGGGTTAATTGGTAATCAATCTTTTTTGGTTTCAACACCTAAATTTCCTTGTCGCATGATATATCATCTTTGTTGGTCATTAAACGCCCAAAAAAAAACAGGTTAACGACTACACGCACCTGAGGTAATTTGGAATGGTTTAGTAGAAGATACTAACTTACACCCTGCTTAACAGTAAATCGATACTATAAAGTGAAACCCAACCGGATTTCCCTGACCATACCTCTCTTTCTTTTGAAATATATATTTCTTCTGTGCAATTTTGGGAGCAGAGAGGTCGATGATTGGAATTCCTAATATGTATCCGTCCTTCTTGGATATTGATTATGGTATTTCCTCCTTTTCGTCTTGCTAACAAAGCAGTCCTGCAAGGAGCTCATATGCTCAACATGTTTTTGCTTGCATCTTGTTAATGTATTTGGCAATAGAATGTACGGCATGACCATGCATTTTGCTAAGAAAGAAAAGAAGTTCAAGATCAGTCATTTGATGCTATCAAGTCTACCTATTGCGTACTTAAGCTCCTGTTACATCAAGTTTAAGAAGACGAAAGTAGATAACAATTCGGTTGCCATCTAGGCGAGAGGAAGCTTACCCTAGATCTTATTATCCGTTCTTCATCTAGATGATTGGTTGAATCGTAGTATTCATTTGGATGAAGATCTGGACCGGGATGATCAAATTCATAGTGGATAGAGTGAGATTAGCAGTTGTGGATGTTCCTTGGAAGAAACCTTCCAGCTCAGAATGTTATGCTCAATTTTCCTTCGCCAAGGTATTATTATTCCCTAATTGGTTTTTTTTCTATGGGGATAAAATTTTTTAAACGCGGCATACACAATGTAGATATTAATAACTCCAAAGTTTTGTAGAAGGCTCGATGTTTGGTGATTCTTGCTCCAATGAGAGTGGTTTTAATACCTATCGGATGGATACTTGTATAAGTGTTTTAGTTAGTTTTCCGTTAGTGTGGCATGTCCTCATGCGGTATATTGGTTTGTTCAACGTAGCTAGAGGTTTAATGTAGGGTACTATACAGCACATTCCATTGTAACTGAATTGTTGAGTTATTTAATATATAATACCGTGGTATATCCCCTTTACCCAAAAAAATTCACTCTTAATAAGCCTAGGGTAATATGTGGGGAGGTGAACCGACACACTAGATGTCTCACCATGTCATGCGACCACTCCGAACTGTACCCCATCATCATCACAAGTTACCCAAGCAAAAAAAGAGCAGAAAAAAGTGAGCCCTGCCACCACTATGACTACCCGTGCATTTGTGGTCCCCCATGGGTGTTTTTAATATAATTTATTTAATTATGAGTGTGGGGATAATCAATATATACCCGATTTGAAATGTTAAAATTTCATATTTACCAACAAGCATAAGTTTTTTAATGAGCACAAGTCCAATGCGTATAAATGCATGTGTGGAGACATATAGAAATATGATTTAAGTTGGTGGGGAAATATGGAATTGACCCATGAAGTGTGTGTGTGGAGTATTTTTGAGGGTAGTATTAAATATGGTAAGATTTATAATGATGGTGTAATAAGTTTAACCATTGAGCGGAAGTTGAGGGACTTGTGATGTTTGAATGAGGAACTATTGACGCTTATCTAGGGTGAGCGGTAATGAGAAATGCGGCCCTTGGGATAATCTATCCCCCAAAGTCAATGTAGTATTATGTGGAGGCGTTCCTTTAGACCGACTCCCTCAGAGATTGAACCTCTCTTCGCGTGGTATGGATTTTCCGGCATCTGCTTTTGTCCTATCATGCAAGCCAATTTAAATTCTTGCTAATCATGATTTTCCTTCGTAATGAACATGGCTAACCGATAAGTAGCGAAGCTCGTTTATTAGAGATGTATTGGATAGACCCTCTATTTCAAGCTCTTCTTGGGCTCCTTTCAATAGATTGGATCCATCTATTGGCAGCTTCTAAAGAGAAAAAACTCAGTCCTAGTAGTTATTCATCGTACATCGTTTCTTTGGTGGCTTTGAGATTACCCAAATAGCGTCACTCATAACTCTCAAAACCGTTGAGGAACAGTGATCTATTTACGATACTTTTCGTTTCTCTCTAGTTTCGGGCTTCACAATAGGGACCATATGAAGTTTATCTTGGAAATTGACTGAGGTCTTATGTATCCCCTTTTGATCCGCGAAATGGCAATGGTTAGAGCTCATTAGGTTTTTTTCCTGAAGCTGCGTCAGAGTTCGCTGGGTTTTAGTCGTACATGTATCGCCAAGAGTTTATTTTCGTTTGGCATCTTCGTACGGTTTGAGGATGGTTACATCTATCATCCTTCTCTTGGGGACATGTTTGGGGTTTCTTCAAAATCCATATCCCGAAGTGAAAACCGGTGGCTCGGCCTCCGGGATGGGGGGTTTTTCTTTTGCCGAAGTGAAAACTGATCCGTCGGCCTTCGTGTCAAAAGTTTTTTCATCCCTTTTGATTCCCTCGCAGTTAAAGTCTCGGGATTTTATCATTTTTTGATGTTATGTATTTCTTTTTGTTGACTCTTTTGTACTTTAAGTTTCTAGCGTCTTGCTAGTCTTTTTTTTATATATATTCCATCTTTGCCGTTCAAAAAAAAAGGAGAATGGTGATCATTATGTCCAATCTAAAGGAAATTCGAACCATCACCAAATGACCTAGTGGTAAGGTTCTTAGTTTCTGATGTCAACGGTGAAACCACATACATATGAGTCAAAAAAGCTCTCTCTCCCCTAATGATCTCAACAGGAAAATCTCATCCTTATGCGATCCAACTTTTCATGTTGACATCCTTAAAACAAAGTATACGGAGTAATTATTAACTTAGTGGGTGTTTGGGATTGCTTATTAAAAATAGATTATGAGTTTTGAAAACGCATAATCAAATAATCAATTTTTACAAAACGTGATTCTGAAATATAGTGTTTGGATTTGATTATGCTGTTTGATATCGTGATAATCAGATAATCAATTTTTAAGTGTTTGTCAAGTTAAATTATTTTATGGGTTAACACATAAAATGACCAAAAAAGACACATTTATTTTAATAATTTACACAAAATCAACTTACCATTTTATATTTTATTAATCTATGTACTAACATTTTACAATTTATACATATACAATTAGAAATATATCACTGGTAAAAAACAAAATCCACACTCTTTTCTCATCACCTAACTCCTCTCGTTATTATCCAGTATTCTCTCTTTATCTTCTTATCTTTTATAGTTTATTTTTTCAATCCAATTCAAGCAAATCTCATATACTCCATACACCTATAAGCTAAACAAGAAAGGCAGTCACATCGTTCACTGGACAAATCGAGTTCACTAACGACGAACAACATACCAACCATATTTTCATTGTATATCACACTGACCGTGAAATCACCATCAAATTATCATTTGTTGAGAATGAAATTACTAAATTAATTTACATTTTTTACTTTACGCATTAGTTTTGTAACAATGATTTCTCTATTTATGAACGATGAAATACATTGTTTATCTAATAGAATGAGGGAAGATGTGTATTTTGGATTTGCAAATTTGGTAATTATATCATAACCGGGTGTCGATGGCGTTTTTCAAAAATCCTGTAGAAGCTAGCTTTTATGAAAACTACTATTTGAGAAGGGTGAGAACGCAAATAAGTGATTTTCGTTTTGTGCTTGCCAAACACTATGAAACAGATTATTGCGTTATCAAAACGCAATAATTAGATAATCTATCCACAACCGCACTCCCAACCCTAGCCCTCCCCTTAGTTAGTTAATTTGCACACACATGTGAATGTTGAACACGTCCTACGATATGTTTTATTGTGCAATTTTTTTTTTTTTTTTTTTGAACGGCGACTTTTATTAAGAAAAACTAGCAAGGAGCTAGAAATTACAAAGAAATAAGAGACGGGTTTTTATACCAATCGTCCCAGCTAAACAAAGTATTGCATCTATACCGACACCAGTAATAAGAACTACAAATAATCTCATCAAAAAACGTCTCCTTAGATTTGGGCTTGGCCTCGAACATCTTCTTATTACGAAAATTCCATAGAAGCCACCACATCACAAAATAAATACCTTGGAACATGCTTTTATTCTTCTTCGGCAGTTTTACATTATCGATCCAAGACCTCCATTCTCCGTAAGAGTTAATATCCATAAAAGGCACGTCCCACCACCGATTTATTAATTTAGAAATCTTCTTTGCCGTGTTACAAGCGAAGAACAAATGATCATTGGTTTCAATCCCGACATCACAATTCACACAAGATAGAGACTCAATATCTATACCACGTCTGGAAATGTTAAATCTAGTAGGTAAGGAGTTCGTCATTACCTTCCAAGCGAAGGTGTTCACTTTGTTGGGAACATATCGAATCCACCTAGTCTTTAGATCACCTTTCGGAAGTAATCGCGAATCTATCATGTTTCTTGACGAAGCCACGGTATAACCACCAGAATTGTTCAATGTCCAAGACCATGAATCAGGAGACTGAGTAAGCACCACAGGGTTAATCACTTTCGCTAACTCTTCAACTTGAGTGAGTTCCAGCCCTCCTCTCGGATGTCTACGAAACGAATGGTAAAGACTAGGATGCGCAAGTTTTTGACCTACTGTAATTTGTTTGCTGTTTTCGAGAGCATACGCTCTAGGGAATCTATTCTTAAGCTTGCCCCCATCACACCACACGTCATCCCAGAATAAAGTCGAAAGGCCATTCCCAAGTTTCTTCTTCATGAACAAAAGCAGGTTAATACCCTTTTCCTCAAGCCTCCTAACCTCTTTAATAATATTTATCCAACATGAATTAGCTCCTTTACCCGAAATCTCATCAATCTTTCCATTGGCTCCGTATATAGCCTTGATAACACGAGACCAAAGCGTAGGCTCATGGGCTAAAATGCAATGTGATTTATATGCTTATATAGTAAATGTTCTAATCAAAATAAATAGCATGCAAATCATCTCTCTTAACTTAAAGTGAACTATAAAAAAATATATAATGTATTTAAAATTTGTCTAAAGAAGGTTTTTCTATAAACAAATTTCACTTAGAATTTATTCATAGAAAGATCATTTAATTGCATCGACGCATAAGTTAACTAATGAAAGAAAAAGTTATTTCAATTCATACGAACATGAAAGACAAGTAGATGCTAATTCACATGGGCATGTTGGTCTCCAATCTTAATCCGTGATTAGATCAACTTTTTTACTACTTTAACTTTTTTTTATTTTTATCTACATGATTTATTCTTAATTGTCACGCCAACCAAAAGATATTAGTTAAAAAATATCAACGATTTATTGGATCTCGTGTATTGCCATGACCCTAGTTGGTTCAATCATGTGATTCATTTCGTGATGTACTATTAAAATCAATAATGCAATTTGTTCACTTCACGAAATCACATTTTCTCTAAACAAAAAGAAAACATACCTAACACGTTTTACTTTTCCTGTGTAAATACTAAATATCAATGTTTTAAAAACCGGGCACCGAGTTACCAATTCGACCATCGGATCAATCCGATCTTCCACAATAAAAAAATAAAAAAATATTTGCAATGATACAAAAAATGTATATATATAAATCATGAATATTTTATATACAAAGGCTAAAAATCATGTATTAACAAATATAACATGTAAAAATAAAATTACGTCACAAACATATATAATTGACTTGCTTTATTTGTAAAAAAACACGAAAAAAACCAAAACCCGGCCGGGTCTCGAGAACCGGGTTGACCCGGGTCACTTCAAACCCGCCGGGTCTAACCGGGTTTCTAAAATCTAAAACCCGGTTTGATTTGACCCGTTTCTTCGACCGAAACCTATTCAACCGGGTCAAACCGGGTTTCAAAACACTAATAAATAGGTTTAGTGGTATCATCATCATTTAATATAGAAAAAATTTCACAAATCGTCCCTATGGTTTGACCCAAAATCACAGATCGTCCCTAACTCAAATTAAATACACCAAGCATCCCTAATTTTGAAACTAGTAACACACACCATCCCTATCGTTAGTTTTGCTAGTTAA
>BQNB010092232.1:0-14012 GCA_026074375.1 Tanacetum coccineum | reverse complement strand
AACCAGGCTGTGGACGATATGTCACCTCGGTCGTCATCATCATATCATTTACTATATTATGGTGCTGAATATCCTTTCCGCGCAGAACCATTCGGAATCCAGGAGGAATTCTTAGATAGAGAATGGCTGCATAACTCTGGAAAAAAAGTAAAAAGTTTATATTGTTGAATCATAATGTCTAGAGAATCCTAGAAGATCAGAAGGATGCAACTTCCGTGACAAATTCCAATGATTCAAGATGCTAACAAGCCTGATTTACCCTTATGGGACAGGCCCAATGGGTTAAATTGCCCTCTGTAGTTACATGCTTGCAACCTCTCAAATCGTTTTATTAATATGAGTTCGATAAATATTCTAAGAATACATGTTTTATATCCATGGATAATGTATTATTTAAGTATATAATTTTGGCTAATTAACTAATACTTTTTTTCCCCTGAAATCCTGAACCCGCCCATTTTGCCAACTCTAGTAGTCTAGCGATAAGCATAAAGAAAATACACATTAATTAAATTCATTTTAAAGAATGAGCAGCATAGCTTACTCTAAGTGAGTGACGATATGTCAGGAAGTGTCTAGAGTTTGGGTAATCATTTGCCATCTGGATATTCTTCTCATCTCGATTAACACCTCGAATTTGAATATCCTACAGGAAATACGCATTTAGATAAGCTCACTTAAATATGTAACATTAACCATGTAGCTGAAGTAAAAGAAGCCAAGAACACACATGTTCATCAGCATCAAAATCAAGTTCTAACTGTCCTTGATCATCCTCCCACAGATTGTATATGATTATGCGTGTGCCTTGATCGCCCATGTGATCAAACTACAAGATGAAAAAGGTAACAGAATTTAATAACATATCGACTGCTCAAAATCCGAAGCACTGGATATCCCCTATCAGGTAATAAAAAACCTCCAATCAGATGTATAGGTGGCAATGTCTAGGTTGTACTGAATCCCCAAAGGGTAAAACTTTATAAGTTTAGAGCATCTTAACTCACTTTAGAATTTAATCTATATTATTGTTTTAGCAATATGGATTTTGAAAAACAAAGGATTAGTACACTAAATGTTTATAACTTCAAACAAGTGTCCGCAGATTGGTCCAGACCCCTTTGGGCCCACAAAATTACGGGATACCAATACACCCAACCCGCCCGTTTTGCCACCTTCAATCAGGAGGTAATATCAATAAACACACAATAAAGAGAAGAAATTCATTTACCTGTTTCAGGAGGTCTGCTTCACTTGAAAATGGGGACCATTTAACAACTGCATCGATATTTATATCCCAGTCACTGCGTGATGCCCGTATGATTTTCTTCAATTCTCGACCACCGCTTTCATAATCAACCTTTTCCATCGCAATCAACATAAACACCATAGAGTCAGACGAGTGAGTAAAAAAATTTAATCATGCTGTATAATCCTACAAAAAGGTTCCAACTCAAGGTAACTTGAGCTATAGATAAGAGTCCTGAACCATATCAATCAAATTCATGCAAACATTAGAGGAAGGATTGCAAACCGACTTTCTGATACTTATTAGTTGGCTTCAACCAAATTTTACCTTTTATAACTTTCACATTATAGCCGGTATTTTATTTGGACTATTCGTCTTATTTGGCAGGAACGGAATGACAGGTTGTTTGCTAAGAAGAAGAGAAGTCATGATCAGGTCATTGATGCTATCAAGTCTAATATTCGTCTTAAGCTCCTTACATGCAAGTTTAAGAAGACGATGGTTGTTCAGATGCTGTTGCAGCGGTGGAAGCTTCCCTATTCTCTTATCCGTTATTCTTGATGATTGTTGATCGTTATATCATTTGGATGAAGATCTGGCCGAGGGATGATTCTATGCATGTGATTGGTGAAATTGCGTTTGGTTGTTCCGGGGAAGAAGACTGCCAGCTCAGAGTTGTTCTCTTTTTTCCTTCGCCAAGGTTTTTCCCATTGGGTTTTTCTTGGGAAGGTTTTTTAAAGAGGCAGTCTCAGCTGGTGTATTATACTCCTAGTGTTTTGTTGATGGCTCGATGTGGTGATTCTTGCTCATTGAAGTGGTTTTTACCTATCGGTGATCTTGTTAGTGTTTTTAGTTAGTTTTCCGTAGTGTGGCATGTCTCTTGCGGTTTTGGTTGTTCAAGCGTAGCTTGAGGTTAATGTGGTACTTCAGCCACATTCCATTGTACTGAATTTGTTTGTGATTAATATATTTTACCGGGGTAATCCCCTTTACCCAAAAAAAGTACTCTTAATAAGACTAGGCGTAATAGTGGGTGAACCGTCACTCTTATCTCACCATGTCACGCGCCACTCCAACTGCACCCCTCATCTCACGTGTTACCCAAGCAAAAAAGAGAAGAAGAGGTGAGCCTGCCCACCACTATACTACCGTGCATTTGTGGGCCCCCATGGGTGTTTTTATTATAATTTATTTGATTTATGAGTGTGGGGATAATTTCATATTTACCCGATTTGAATGTTAAAATTTCATATTTACCAAAGCATAAGTTTTTAATGCACAAGTACAATGCGTTTAAAGCATGTGTTGGAGACATATAGAATTATGATGTTTAAGTTGGGGAAATATGGAATTGACCCATGAGTGTGTGTGGAGTATTTTGTGAGGTATGTTTATATATGGTAAGTATTTTTAATGATGGTGAGAGAAGTGGTAACCATTGTGCTGAAAGGTGAGGGACTGGTGATGTGTTGAATGATGATTTGACGCTTAGGTGGAGGTAAGGAGAATGGTGACCATTATGTCCAATCTAAAGGAAATTCGAACCATCACCAAATGACCTAGTGGTAAGGTTCTTAGTTTCTGATGTCAACGGTAAAACCACGTACATATGAGTCAAAAAAGCTCTCTCTCCCCTAATGATCTCAACAGGAAAATCTCATCCTTATGCGATCCAACTTTTCATGTTGACATCCTTAAAACAAAGTATACGGAGTAATTATTAACTTAAGGTAGTTGATTTGCACACTCATTTGTTTGGTTGGGACACTCTACGATATGTGTTATTTGCAATGTGATTTATATGCTTATATAGTGAGCGTTCTAATCAAAATAAATAGCATGCAAATCATCTCTCTTAACTTAAAGTGAACTATAAAAAAATATATAATGTAGTTAAAATTTGTCTAAAGAAGGTTTTTCTATAAACAAATTTCACTTAGAATTTATTCATAGAAAGATCATTTAATTGCATCGACGCATAAGTTAACTAATGAAAGAAAAAGTTCTTTCAATTGACACGAACATGAAACACAAGTAGATGCTAATTCACATGGGCATGTTTTGTCTCCAATCTTAATCCGTGATTAGATCAACTTTTTTACTACTTTAACTTTTTTTATTTTTATCTACATGATTTATTCTTAATTGTCACGCCAACCAAAAGATATTTGTTAAAAAATATCAACGATTTATTGGATCTCGTGTATTGACATGACCCTAGTTGGTTCAATCATGTGATTCATTTCGTGATGTACTATAAAAATCAATAATGCAATTTGTTCACTTCACGAAATCACATTTTCTCTAAACAAAAAGAAAACATACCTAACACGTTTTACTTTTCCTGTGTAAATACTAAATATCAATGTTTTAAAAACTGGGTAACCGAGTTACCGGTTCGACCATCGGATTAATTCAATCTTCTATAATAAAAAAATAAAAAATATTTGCAATGATACAAAAAAAGTATATATGTAAATCATGAATCAGTGGTGGCTCAAGCGTAAGGCAAGTAAAGCTATGGCTTTAGGCCCTCAATTTTTTAAGGCCCCGGATTTTCTAGAACTTTGTACATATTTAAAGTGAGTCACGTGCTTTTCTGCCGTCATAAAAAAGATCCGATTATTAAAGGCCCCAATTGACTAATAAATTTAAATAATCAAAATTTTGGGCTTCTTATGTTTCTACTTTTTATTTTTCAACCTACGTGTGGTAGAAATCCAATTCCAAATACATCAAGTATATAAAAAAGTCATTTTTGCAAGAAAAATAAGTAAAAGTTAAATTAAGCCCTACGATCACAAACATTAAACCATTTACATTAATAAATCGGCTTTTATTTTTTACACCCACAACTATATTTTCAATCGCTAGCTTTCTCTCATCTACTCATGTATAATTTTTCAATCAAAAACTTGCTTTTAAGGATGCTTTATTTTCAGCTAGAGTAATTGGTAATGTAGAACGAAAAATTGAAAGAAAAAACGAGTTATTTGTAGAAATAGAAAAATATGATGATGTTGGCATGAAGCTATAAAAATCGGCGAAGAGGCTTTAGATACTATCCAAATTAGATTGTATGAATGCATCTTTAGTTTATTATTTAGCATTGAGAATTTGAAATTTGTAGATGATAAGAAGCTAAAAAATTAGTTGTATGAACCTTAATAGTTTTTTAACCCAAATAATAAAAATCATTTGGATATTAATGCTATATATTTATTTTTGAAACAAAGAATTTTGAGAGTACTTATGTATGTGAAAATTGCTATATCGATTGATATACTTTGCCAAATTATAAATCTAAGCTCTTACCGTAATACTTATATGGCGTATAGAATAATGTTAACTATTTCTGTAACAGTTTCTTCATGAGAAATTTCAAAACTAAGTTAATTTAAAGTTATTTACAATTCAAAGTGTCACCAAAAGATTAGATTGTTTTTCTTACAAATGAAATATTATAATATATTGATTTTGAAAGACAAAAATCAATGATTTCACATAAAAAAGTTAAAAAAGTAAATTTAAAATATCGATTTTCGAAAAATAACTTTGATTAAAAGGCCCCGTTTTAAAGTTTCGCTTTAGGCCTCCGAGAAAGTTGAGCCGCCTCTGTCATGAATATTTCATATACAGAGGCTAAAAACCATGTATTAACAAATATATCATGTAAAAATAAAATTACGTCAAAAACATATATAATTGACTTACTTTATTTGTAAAAAAACACGAAAAAAACCAAAAACCGGCCGGGTCTCGAGAACCGGGTTGCCCCGGGTCACTTCAAACCCGCCGGGTCTAACCGGGTTTCTAAAATCTAAAACCCGGTTTAATTTGAGACGTTTTTTCGACCGAAACCGATTCAACCGGGTCAAACTAGGTTTCAAAACACTGATAAATACGTTTAGTGGTATCATCATCATTTTATATAAAAAAGATACAGTACAAGGTAAGCCCAGATCCAAAACATTAGTAAATGCAAAATCCAAATCCAAATCTTAAATATTAATAAATCCTTTAAATGCTTAAAAAACTCGTCACGTCTTGCGCAATGAACTTCACGCCTACGGCCAACGCCTTGATGTATTTCGTAACTTTGAAGCCACGCCTCTCGCCTTGACGTCAATTTAGCGTCACCATAACGCACTTAACATATCGTAACACCTATATACTTTAGTTGCTTGTTAAAGATATTTTACATAAAAAATTAATAAAATATATATTTTATTATTAAATAATAAAGATTTTGTATGTTTATCAAAAAGAAAAATAGATTTACAAAACATTTAGATCCGGTTCACTTTTACGCATAACCGACTATTATGCTTTGTTCGGCCAAATCATACCGATGAACCGGGGGTACCGAACCGACCCAGACATGGATCGAACATTTCGGTTCGGTCCTTGGTCCAAGCTTTTGAACCCAATCGGTTTTCGGTTCGATCCAGTTCGATTTTCAGACCGTGAGAAGGTTGCCGAGAAAAAGTCGAAGACGTTCACGGAATATATATTTTACCATTTGTTCACCAATAAAATTCTCACCAGATATATATTTTGGATATGATTTAAAAAGGCAGACATGACGTGGTAAACATGGGCCGTGGATCCAACCTTAAATAAAACAAAACACAACAATCATATGATTACACACACGTCACATTTTTTCCCACATATAATACCACCCATTATCATAAGAGATTTACTATCAATCATATATTCATTGTTACAAACATTTGCATCTTGTTGTTGTACGTGTTTTAAAAGATGACTGTGGGAGCAGGGATTTCTGTGACTGACCGAAAACTAAACGTGTTCGGAACTCCTGTTTTGACCAATGTGCATGACAATGTTGTTGTCACTTCATCTGGTGATGATGGGATGATTAATGGCGCGTTTATTGGCGTTCGGTCTGATCAGACCGCTAGTAGCCGTATGGTGTTTCCTGTTGGAAAACTTGAGTAAGCGCGCTAGCTAGCTTGTTACTATATATCATCACTTCTTTCGACTAGTAGGTTGTTGGTTTTAAGAAAAAGAATGTTTATGTTTATGTTAACTCGTTACATTTTATTTATAGCAGAAAATGGCGTGTGCAAATCACCTCCCGAACTAATGCCCAATGTTTACTTTGACATGTACCTCACTTTTGTTACCATTTTGTCAAAATAACTTCGGACAAAAGTGAAGTACACGTTTGTGAATAGGATGCTACCGTTTCTTAGCATTTACCAATGTCATGAAATAGCAGCGCACTCGCTTTGGTGTTCCATTTTGGCAAATAGTATTTTATGATGTTCACAAAATGGGTCATATTGGTAAAAAAAGATGACAATCATGCATTAGCTTAGTAGTACTTATCCCTTGTAAATTTTGAATGCTTCTGAGAATAAAATGAGTTAAATTGCTAGAAAAACGGAACTTTGCTAATTAGAGTTGTTGATCAATCTACAGGGGATTGAGGTTTATGTGTGTGTTTCGGTTCAAATTATGGTGGATGACACAAAGAATGGGGACATGTGGTCAAGATATACCAACCGAGACTCAGTTCCTTATAGTTGAAACCATTGATGGTTCACATTTTGGTGAAGACGATGATGGATGTCACCAATCTGCTCTATACACCGTCTTCTTGCCCATTCTTGAGGGCGATTTTAGAGCGGTTATACAAGGAAATTCGAATAATGAACTGGAGATTGTTTTGGAAAGTGGTATGGATATTTTTTTTTGTTCTTACATTTTTTAATGTTTATTTAAGAAGTAGATGAACATGATGACTTTACGTTAATTTGTAGGAGATCCTGCTGTGAAGGATTTCGAAGGGAGTCATTTGGTTTTTGTGGCTGCTGGATCAGACCCTTTTGATGCTATCACCAACGCTGTCAAGTATGCACGTTTTCTCATTATAATTAAACTAAAATTAGAAGTTTGAGTTGACGAGTTTAAATTACAGGAGCGTGGAGAGACATCTTCAGACATTTGCGCACCGTGAAAGAAAGAAGGTAATTTGACAATTACTCTACAAGAATCTTTTGTAGGTACTTAATCCTTTTATGCATTACATCTCTTCAGATGCCCGACATGTTAAATTGGTTTGGTTGGTGCACGTGGGATGCTTTTTACACCGAGGTGACTTCTGAAGGTGTCAAACAAGGCCTCGAGAGGTAAAGCTCGTATCTTTATTATTACGATAAATCCTTTCTATGAATTTCTAGTAACCAGTGATTATATGCTAAATCAGTTTTGAGAAAGGAGGAGTTTCGCCAAAATTTGTTATAATCGATGATGGATGGCAATCAGTTGGTATGGATCCCACCAGTTTTGAAGCTAAAGCTGATAATACAGCAAAGTGAGTACTCTAAACGGTGTATTAATATTTTGTAAATATATCGTGATTTTTTCCTGTCACTAACAAAAAATCTGTTTTGTATAGTTATACAAATAGGCTAACTCATATAAAAGAGAACCATAAATTCCAAAAGGACGGTAAAGAAGGTCACAGAGTGGAGGATCCAGCCATGGGACTTCGTCACGTTGTTACAGACATTAAAGACCATCATAACCTCAAGTACATACTTTCTATCCTAATTTTTCAAGGGGTGTTTTTGATTATCCAAACGCCCCCTAATACTTCGTTGATATTGATTATGTCTAAGACCACTTTTATGTATAGGTATGTTTATGTTTGGCACGCGATAACTGGTTACTGGGGTGGCGTGAGACCTGGAGTAGCTGAAATGGACCACTATAATTCCAAGCTGTCATTCCCGGTTTCATCTCCAGGAGCTGAATCTAATGAAAACTGTGATGCTTTGAAAGCCATTACCAAAAATGGGCTTGGTCTTGTGGATCCTGAGAAAGTATTCAACTTTTATAACGAATTGCATTCTTACCTTGCGTCTGCTGGTATCAATGGTGTTAAGGTTGATGTACAAAACATTCTTGAAACACTTGGAGCGGGTCATGGTGGTCGGGTCAAACTTACGAGGAAGTACCATCAGGCATTAGAAGCTTCTATTTCTAGGAATTTTCATGATAATGGGATCATTTCTTGCATGAGTCACAACACAGATGGTCTGTACAGGTATATATAATCAAAACGTCGTCTCTTATTAAATTGCATAGAAAATTCAGACGTAATTTCGTTACATTTTATATGAAATTTTGCAACCTATAATACTAAGATAAGTTCAAATGTTATTTTGCGAAGTACAAAGAGGACAGCGGTTATAAGGGCATCGGACGATTTCTGGCCACATGTCACACCTTCGCATACTGTCCATATTGCTTCTGTTGCTTATAATACCATCTTTCTTGGAGAGTTCATGCAACCCGATTGGGATATGTTTCATGTAAGCTTACATCACTTGCATGTGTTATATTCACTTATTATCATTCTATAATGATTCTTATTGTAATGTGTATTGATTTTCATTGCAGAGCTTGCATCCCATGGCTGAATACCATGGTGCCGCTCGTGCTGTGGGTGGCTGTGCTATTTACGTCAGGTGCGTTTGTAATCATTAATTTTCTTTTAAGTTTTTGCGTTAGTTAATAAGTGCTTGTTTATGAAATGGTATATAAATACGATGCAGTGACAAGCCTGGACATCATGACTTTAATCTGTTAAGGAAACTTGTGCTTCCTGACGGATCAATATTAAGGGCCAAACTTCCCGGGAGGCCAACAAGAGATTGCTTGTTTACTGATCCCACAAGAGACGGAAAAAGGTAATTTAAAATTGTCTACAAATTCAACCTATTTATGGTTTGGATAAACAGTATTGGCTAAAAGGGGAATGGGTCGTATGGGTCAAACGGGTTGAAAGTTGTTGCGTCAGTTCAACATTTTGATCTGTTATCCAACCCGTTCTTTATCACATTCAATGAGTTATTTGCTTCTAAACCATCGCCTGATGGATATTTTTGCAGTCTTTTGAAGATATGGAATCTAAACAGTTTTACCGGAGTGGTAGGAGTATTCAACTGTCAAGGAGCCGGGTGGTGTAAAGATGGAAAGACGATCCTCACCCACGATGAGCAACCACCCACCATCACCGGCTACATCCGAGCTAAAGATGTCAATTACTTGCCTAAAGTTGCAGATTCTACTTGGGGTGGAGATGTCATTGTATACAGTCACATTGGCGGTATGTTAGTCTTTAACGTTTAAGCACAACACAAAATAACATGTTTTATTCCCGCAACATAATCTTTTTATTTGTGCATTTTTCAGGAGAATTAGTTTACCTTCCAAAGAATGCATCTATCCCGGTAACTTTGAAATCAAGAGAATATGAGGTTTTCACGGTTGTTCCTGCAAAGAAATTGTCGGGTGGGGTTAGTTTTGCTCCAATAGGTTTGACCAAAATGTTTAACTCTGGAGGGGCGATTGTTGAACTGAACTATGAGATGGAGAAACAAGGAAATGTGGAGTTGAAAGTTCGAGGTTGTGGAACGTTTGGAGCATATTCAAGTAAAAGACCGATAAGAGTGATTATCGATTCAAAAGAAACCGTGTTTGGGTATGAAGAGGGAACTGGATTGATTAGCATCGAATTGAGTGTTCCCGGGATAGAGATGTATGTGTGGGACATTATCATTGAAGTGTGAAGAACTACTTCAAAATCTTCAAGCAACGCCGTCTAAATGTGTCAAAGAGGCCTAGATCAAGAGCTTTCGAGTCTCGAATGTTTAATACATGTACTCTACCAGTCTACTATGCTCAGCTAAAATATTGTATCTGATATTTAGCAGAATAAATTGTCGAATTTGAGTCAAATATCATGCTGAAACATTGTGTTTGTTAGAAGTCGATATAAGAAATAGGATCTAATGTCATAAAATAACAACGTAAACGACAATATCTAGATGACTAACGTGTAACAGTGAGATAAGTATCATGATTGATCATTGATTATTAAGATGAGACGAACATGATATTATATGATTGTAAGCGAAAACACTAGCCAAATCTTTTGGCAATCAATCCTTCAAGGGAACCAACCAGATTAAAAACCGATACAATCAAGCTAAAAGTGCTATAAATACGAAGAAGAATCCATTTTCCAGACCAACGCTTAATCTTCTTGAACACAAAGTACATTTCGACAGGGAAATATATGGTCAAGGGCCAGAAGGTGATTGATCCTGCAAATGCCAGGACTTCATTGAAGTAAGGGAATAACATCGCGACTGACATGGTGAAAATCACATATGTTGTTCTGAAACATAACCTAAGAGAATTCACTCTAAATTCAGGCAATAACGACACCTTCAAATTCTGAATATCCGTCAGCAATAGGCTTTCTGGGAACTTTTCTGCATACCACCTTTCCGCAATTGCATACAATGTCTGACTATATATCTGATACCCTCCAACCAAGTGGAGTACAATGCACGCATTACCAAAGTCAACTAGCCAATACGGTTCATAAAATCCAAACCCTGTCAAAAGATTCCCAGGAGTTGAATCTCCAAAGGCAGCATAACCGGAACCACCACATAAGAGGTAGAAAGAAGCGGTTATAACGACCGCAATAGTTGAAGT
Source organism: Tanacetum coccineum (assembly GCA_026074375.1). Classification (NCBI taxonomy): domain Eukaryota; kingdom Viridiplantae; phylum Streptophyta; class Magnoliopsida; order Asterales; family Asteraceae; genus Tanacetum; species Tanacetum coccineum. The sequence continues at coordinate 3,217 of BQNB010092232.1, read as the reverse complement.
TTTCTTCATGGTGGTTTTTTGAGACGGAGGTGTTTTTAAAGTACTCTACAAACCACAAACATTATAATATTGATCAGGGAAAATGGTTTGGGGTTAAACATGCTATATATTGTAGTGGTTTAAAGCAGACGTTATACCTGTATTTCAAGAAGGATTAACGAAAAGTTCATTGCAAATGTGATATCTCCGATAGCTTGAGCAACCAACCATACTTTTTGTATCGAATTCGTAGTTGTAATTCCATTTACGCTACCTTCAATCTTCCCTTGTTCTGCAATCCCATATCACATACATTTATATAGTTGCGGTACAACAAAATCAACTATTAACGTGTTGAATGACTCGATCCATACCTATTACTTGGCCTAATCCAAGTCCTATACCGATAAGAGAATAAGTGAATGACATGATTGCAGCAATAATCGAGAGCCATTTTGTATGAAATATATTCGGTATTTGAGAAGCAAATATCTGTAGAATTCCAAACATAAGCATATAATATTTATCCTCGTATTCACAAGCAGCCTCGTGCCCCTTTTCATGATAACAATTCGATTGCCTAATTGCTCTATCACAAAGTGAAACAGTTTAACAGGGTCAATGTTATAATCAAGATTACATCATGTAAATTTAGTTTTATAAACGAAATCGAAAGTAAAGTTGGAATACCTTATGCAGGTCGCGGATGTGATTACATACACAACTCCTGTTTTAAATAGACTGAAATATACCAAACATCCACATGCTAATCCGTTTTTATATCCTGCATCAAATTTACAGGTGGAAATGGATGCTTATAAGCCAAAATGCCCCGAAATGCAGCATATGTTCCCCGTTGTGACCTAAATAACAGTACCTCACCTAAAATGTTGCGAACCGCCTGCAAGTAAGAGTGGTTTGTAGTGGAGGTGCCATCGTCCGGGTTGGTATAAACATGGAAGTTGGTGATAAGATGTGCAGACACAAGTGCGAAAAATGCAACAAGTACAATACATAACGGGCCAGCAATCCATCCAAGCTGTGCCATACTCCAAGCAAGTGATAAAACACCTGATCCTATAACTCCAGCTATAAAATGTGATAGAGCTGTCCATACAGTTCCTACAATCAACAACACAAACCAACATCATTAGAACCTCTAAGTTTGTCATCAAAAGTGAACACCATAAATGAAATCAAAGCGAATTTCAGGGTGTTTATCAAAACTTCTTATCTAGTTAAGGAGTTTATTTGTTATCAACTAATCTGTTTGCTTAATTCAATTACAATATATCACATTAAGGGTTGTTTGGTATTGCTTATTGTGAAGTGTTCCTTTTCACAGTAAGATAAGCAAATAAACAGTTTCATTCGTATATTTAAGATTATTTATCAGCTTAAGAGGGTGTTTGGGATTGCTATTTTTAAGCAAATCAGCAGTTTTAAGTGTTTGGATCATCCAAACTGTTTCTTCTTTTTTGTAAGGTATAAGCCGTTTCCAGGTTGGTAATGCTCCTTTATTAACGCTTATAAAAGGTGAGCTGAATTACTTTTTAGGGCAAACGGCACGAAAATGTAACTAACTCGTCACTTTTCATAAGTTAGTTACATTTTCGTGTCATTTGTCCTACTTTTTACCGTTATCTATCTAACCTAAAACCCGTTATAAACCAATTAGATTGAGGAGTTCTAACTATGTAACTTTTTAATAGTAAAGGGCTTTGGCTCAGTTGTACACTCGTATCCACCTCAAAAAAAAAACCTATGGGCTCCCTGGAGAGATTTTGTGGATAAAGGGTCATGGTTTCGAGTCTCGGCTTGTGCTCACTCCAGTTGGTGCCTCACTAGGCCCCCCAGCTATTATTTGTGGGGTGGACAATGGCCGGTGGCAAAAAGGCAGTCGGATCCGAGTGTTCCCGCCAATCTACACCTTGGATGTAATTTTTTAATAGTCTTGTAGCTTTTTGTAAGTGCTTATTTATAAGCATAAAAATAAGCAATCCCAAACATCTTTTAAATAAAAAGTAAACAAGCAGATAAGCACTAAAAAGCAATCCCAAAACACCCTCTTATTCGGGTCAGCAAATCCAAACATTATTTCAGCCTATATTTAAGCAAATACATGTCTGCATTAGCATAAAAAAAAATAAGCAATCCAATGAGTGAAGTAAAAGCAAACCAGTAGGGGTATGAAGTGATGTTTGTAACAATAATGGAGGATGTTTTTCTTCATCATCATCATCATAGTCAACTCCCGACATTTTTGTCGGCTTCTGTGCAAGCTCCACCTCACTTACTTCTTCTTCTTCTTGCATCAACTACCAACTGCAAATATGAGTGACCATAGATTTTAGATTTTTTTTAGTTATGGGTCGAATAAAAACTGGATATAATAATTATACTTTTTATACTATTAAAGTATTTCAGCACATGTCTTTTCTTCAAATCATCATTTCTTCTTGTTTATCTTTTTAAAAGGGCGAATCTTTATCTTTATTTTTAGGAAAAAGATCCTGTAAAATGAACATGAGAGGTAATGTTCTGCTTTATCTGATTGTACATTTAATTATTTTAATCAAATGTACAATCAGATAAAGCAGAACATTACATCTCATGTTCAAATGAACATAAGATATATATAATAAAAGAAAATCTTTTTCAATGTCATTAGCTTTTCAATGACGTCATATATAGGTCATATATACACTCGTCAAAATTTGAAGGCATTTTAACTAAGGCTGTCAAACTCGCGAGTTTATACGTAAGATCGTACGATCTTACGTGTCCACCTGATAAAATCGTGTAGGATCGGTGTAGGATCGCATCAGAGGTAGGATCGCAAGTAGGATCGTAAACTCGCGCGTAAGATCGTAGGATCGCGTGTCGATACGAGTTTACCAAATTACCAAGTTACTAACTTATTGACTTACATACTTACTAGCCCATTACTTTTTTTAGGCCCAAAAAAGAACAATACCAATCCGCTGATCTCAGTAACAAGTATTGACGTTTCATTCCTAGATTTTCTAATCAATAAACCTAATTAAAACTTTCCCCAAATTGAAATTACATGAAACAAATTAGGGTTCTTCTTCTCATGTTTTAGTTACCTTAAGTAAAAAATTTCTTACAGGTAATTGTTATTTTTTCTTTTAAATTTTCATAGTTTTAACTTTTAACTATTAACCTTTAAGTTTTAATTCAGATAGCTTAATTGTAGTGATACTAGTGAAATACT
>BQNB010092231.1:0-21794 GCA_026074375.1 Tanacetum coccineum | reverse complement strand
AGGTACATCAGAAGAAATCAGTCAAGATTGCATTGTGATGCCAATTTAGAAAGATGCTTCATACTTTGATTCACCTTCTAAGGATGTTGATAATGGTGAATCAAAATCTGCTGCTGATGATCAAAAGCAGATTGAAGATGGTCCAGATAATGAGAATGATGAAAAAGGCAAGTATGAAGATGATACCAGTCCTAAAGAAGTTAATACTGCTGGACAACATGTTAATACTGTCAGTCCTAAAGTTAATACTTGTCGTTTTAAACTTAACACTGTTGGTTCATCAGTCAATACTGCTAGTTCATATGATCAAGATAGCCCTAAAGACATGTTCACTATGGGAGCTAGTCATACACTTGAAGCCACTCATGTTGAGTTCTTCGGTGATGAAGATGAACCAGAAGTTGATTTGGGGAACATCACAAATTCTTATACAGTTCTAACCACTCCCAATACAAGAATCCATAAAGATCACCCAATTACAAATGTGATTGGAGATGTGAAGTCATCTGTTCAAACAAGAAGAATGACAAAACCTACTTCTGAACAAGGGTTTCTCAGTGTTGTATATGAACTGAAAACACATGATACATTGAATACTTGTTTATATGCTTGTTTCTTATCACAGATTGAACCCATAAGCATTGCTAAATCTCTATCTGATTCATCTTGGGTGGAAGCAATACAGGAAGAACTTCTGTAATTCAAACTCTAACAGGTTTGGATACTTGTGGATTTGCCTATTGGAAAGAGGGCCATTGGAACAAAATGGGTCTTCAAGAACAAGAAAGATAAAAGGGGGATTATGATTAAGAATAAAGCAAGGTTGGTTAAACAAGGTCATAGACAAGAATAAGGTATAGACTATGAAGAAGTTTTTGCTCCTATGGCAAGAATTGAGGCAATAAGGTTGTTTTTGGCCTATGCTTCTTTTATGGGTTTTATGGTATATCAAATGGATGTGAAGAGTGCATTCTTATATGGAACCATTGAGGAAGAGGTTTATGTTACTCAACCATTAGGATTTAAAGATCCTAACTATCCAAACAAAGTTTATAAGGTAGTCAAGGCACTTTATAGGTTGCATCAAGCTCCAAGAGCATGGTATGAAACCTTGGCTAACTATCTATTAGGAAATAGGTTTAAAAGAGGGAAGATAGATCAGACATTGTTTATCAAGATGCAAAAAGGAGATATTTTGCTTGTACAGGTCTATGTTGATGACATTATCTTTGGCTCTACAAACAAGGAGTTATGTACTGCATTTGAGAAGCTTATGAAGGATAAGCTTTAGATGAGTTCTATGGGAGAACTTACTCTCTTCTTAGGATTACAGGTAACACAGAAGGAAGATGGAATATTTATCAGTCAGGATACATATGTAGCCAAGATTTTGAAGAAATTCAACTACATAGATATGAAGTCTGCTTCTACTTCAGTTGATTTGGAAAAGCCTTTAGTCAAAGATAGAGATACTGATGATTTTGATGTACATCTCTATAGATCTATGATTGGGTCTTTGATGTATCTCACAACATCTAGGCCAGATATTATGTTTGCAGTATGTGCATGTGCCAGATTCCAAGTTACACCAAAGACATCCTATCTCTTAGCAATAAAGAGAATTTTTAGATATCTGAAAGGCAAACCAACATTAGGCCTTTGGTATTCTAGGGATTCTCCATTTGAACTAGTTGCTTATACTGATAGTGACTATGCTGGAGCAACTCAAGATAGGAAGTCTACAACTAGAGGTTGTCAGTTTTTAGGAAATAGGTTGATATCATGGCAGTGTAAGAAGCAAACTGTGGTTGCCACCTCTACAACTGAAGCTGAATATGTGGCTGCTGCTAGTTGCTGTGGACAAGTACTCTGGATTCAAAATCAATTGCTGGATTATGGGTATAATTTCATGAATACTGTCATTAATATTGATAATAACAGTACTATTTGCATTATTGAAAATCCTGTTCAACATTCTAAAACAAAACATATAGAGATTAGGCATCATTTTATAAGAGATTGCAATGCTAAAAAGTTAATATAAATGGTTAAAATTCATACTGATCATAATGTTGCAGATCTTTTTATAAAAGGTTTTGATGCTAGAAGGTTTCAGTACTTGGTCTCAAGTATTGGAATGCTTAATCCTTAATGTCTACATCTTTTTATGTCTTTGTAAAAGTTTTGTAAATGATTAGTACTGTTAGTCTTATCAATTAGTACTGCTAGTTATACTTAAAACTGCTTGTTAAAATTGTTAGTCATACTTAATGCTGTCAAGAAAAAATACTTTGGATTGTTTATTTTTAGCTATGGACTAACACCTGCAGGTTAAGCATATTAAATACCTGATGTTGAATGCTTTACCTCTGAAGTACTGTTTGAGAGGAAGTTGATGTTTTTGAATAATAGTTTTTCACTTTTATTCATAGGTTATGCATAAATATGGATCCTCATGAATTCTCACATGTCTATCTAGTCTTTTCTATAGTGCTTGTGATGAATAGAGGCATGTTGTTGTATAATTATTGAAGACAGAGTTAATATTGTTAGATATCTCTTAGTACTGCTGAGCTTAGTTTGTACTGCTGGATGAAACTTTGTATTGCTAGTATAAAAGTTGATGCTGCTGGGCTTAGTTAGTGCTTCTTACACGGGTTTAGTGATGAGATTGATGAGTAGTATTGGGTTTCTACTGGTAACTATTGTGTTTGTACTGCTGCATCACTTAGTACTGTTGGGCAAAAGTTAGTACTGCTGAGCCAAATTTAGTGGTGCTTGTTACTGTTAATATTGTTAGGAGCATAACAGATTTTCATTAATTAATTATAACCGTTGAGATATTTCCGCCAACAACTTCACTTATAAGGGTCTATATTTTGGATAATTCTTGATCTTTTATAAGTTTTACTTCAAGATAAAGATTCAACTTTATTCAGTCGGTCCAATCTTACCCTTAAGCTCTCTTTATAATATCTCAATTAACTTTGCCAAACCCTCATACTCTCATCAACAAACTTAAACCCAGAACCCTTCTCATACATCAATCACTATATGGTGGATTTGAAGTTTGTCGATCAACATAATATGGTTGCTTGTCTGGAAAAGACAGAGGAGAACGCTGAGTTTCATCAAATAGTGGACTTCCTCTCTACATGTTCGATCAATTATACTCTCACTGTAAGTCCTAATATCTATGCTTCTTACATTGAACAGTTTTGGAATACTGCCACTTCCAAAATAGTCAATTCAGTGAAGCAAAAACATGCTATTGTTAATGGCAAGGCTGTTGTCATATCAGTTTAATCGTATTTTTCTCTCATCAAATGGCAAATTTGGAGTTTTGCGACAAACACAACATGGCGGCCTACTTACAAAAGCCAGAGGGAAGTGAAGCCTTTCATAAAATTGTGGATTTTCTAAATACTAGTCATATCAAGTATGCTCTTATTGAGAATCCTAAGATATATATTTCCTTAATCCAACAGTTTTGGGGAACAGCTGATGATAGAACAACTAATGATAGAGAAGTGGAAATAACTGCTAGCATTGATGGACAAGTCAAGACTATCACTGAAGCATCTCTAAGAAGACACCTCAAGTTGGAAGACTCTGATGGTATTACTTCTTTACCAAATACAAAGATTTTTTAAGCAACTTGCTCTTATGAGGTATGTGTCTGATTATGATAGACTTACTTTTCAAAAGGGATACTTTTCTCCTCAGTGGAGGTTTTTCATTCATACAATCCTTCACTGTTTAAGTCCAAATACAATAGCTTGGGAGAAATTTAGTAGCAATATAGCAACTGCTATAATTTGCTTGGCCACAAACAGGACTTTCAACTTTTCAAAAATGATTTTTGATGCTATGGTGAAGAATTTGGATAGCACACACAAGTTTTTAATGTATCCAAGATTTCTTTAAATCTGTTTAAACAAACAAAAGAGACTTCTTTAACCTCACACCAGAACTTATCTTGCTCATACTCTTACAAAAAAACTATTTAGCAATATGAAGAAGGCTTCACGGGGTTATTCTAGGGTAGACTTTCCTCTATTTCCTACAATGATCACTACACCTGAGTCATCTCCTTCTAGAATAACATCTTCACCATCCTTATCACCTCAAACATATCAACCACCTCAATCATCACCACTTAGGGATATAACCAGACAAGATGCTGAGATTCCTCAGTCTCAGTTTCCTACTCAAACCCAAGTAGCAGATGAGGCTGCATTCACAAGTGTGGATGTTGATGCTGGAGGGGCTGCCACTACTGACATTAGCTTAGAAGCATGTCAGGGCAGTGTTACCATGCATAAGACCCCTACCAAGCCCCATGATTCACCTCTCCTAAGAGTTCACACACTTGGAAGTGATGAAGGCAGTTTGCAACAAAATGAATTGATAGATTTGGTTACCAAGTTGACTGATAGAGTTAAAGTTTTAGAGAATGACTTACAGCAGACAAAGAAGGTTTATAGTTCTGCTCTTACAAAGCTCATCATGAGGGTGAAGAAGTTGGAACACAGAGTTAAGACAAGGCAACCTAGAAGAAGGGCAAGAGTGATTATATCTGATACTAAAGAAGATTTGGAGGATCCTTCCAAACAGGGGAGAAGAATTACTAAGATTGATCAAAACCCCTCTATTTCATTGGTACAAGATGAAGGAACTTCATAGATTCAAGAGGATGCTGAGATTCAGGGGAAGACTAGTGCTGATACTGAGATACTTTTTGTTAGCCTTAATTATATTAAGTCAAACAAGAATGTTATCGGTCTTACAAAGTCAAACTAGGTCGTCTTGTATTGTAATAGGCTAGTCGGGTTCAACGGGCTTGGTTTGTAATCTAATATTGTCTGTGTTTCGGGCTCAAAGCCCAAGAATTAGAGCAAGAAAGACTTGGGTATGAAGAAGCTATTAGACTGCAAGAACAACTCAATGAAGAAGAAAGATAAAAGATTGCAAGGGATGCAGAAATAGCTATAAAACAGATACCAGAAGAATTTGATAAAAGCAAGACATAGAACAAGAAGTTATATTGAAAGTTATACAAGCCCATGATATTGATTTGGAGTGTCTGCGGAAAGTCGTAAAGGGGAGGGGGGGGGTGAAAACGTTTCCTTTAAAAAATTCTAAAAATGTTTCGTAATCAAATTACCTGATCAAAGCGTGAGTACAAATGATGATGAGTGATTTCAACAAGTATATACACATATTAATACATCGATTTACAACAAAACACTCCAACACACAATATTCACATATATTCAATGACATACTTAAGACTATATAATCAAAACATCACACAATTGCAAGTATAACTATATAAGTGATAAATGCAGGTTAAAATGTAAAGAGTATAAGATGACAGGTAAATGCCACCGGACACGATGATTTTAAGTGGTTCGTCAAGAAGCAACCCTCTTCGGCCCTCTTACTCCACTCCCCGAGTTCCCAACTCGATAGTTTTCTTCATACTAGTCAACTAGCTCCCTTAAGGCGGAAGAAAATCGAACACAATGGTTGCTTAAAGATCAATTTCCCGACACTAAGCTAACAGTCGAGTTCAATATTTATAGCTGAACGCAATCTATCCCCACACATCAAAAACTTCACGACTTCACAACTTCACGACGACGTCACAACTTCACTACACAAGCTTAGCTTCACGACCTTGATCAGAACCTAAATACACAACATCTCTTCACATCTTCCCACCTTCACCAACTGTCTTCACAACTTCACAGACATCAAAACTCCACACCTTTACAACTTCTCTTCCCCACACTAACTTATGTCACACCTATCTAACACTAACTAGAAAGGATCACTGAAGTCCAACTACAAAAACACACCATAATCACCTATGATGCAAGCAAATATACAAGTTAAGGAATACATGGACTCGATCTAATGCATTTTGTGAATGTAAGACATTTCATGAATGCCCTAACTGACCTAGCAGTAACATCGTCATCTTAATGATATACTAAAGTTCTATCTCTTGCACTTCAAGGATGGATGATTGGATACATTTTAAACAAACTTATAAATAAAGTTGATAGTGACAAAGGAAAGGGTTGGAAATGATGTTTAGATCTGATAAAACTTTGTGCAAAGAAGGTGAGAAACATGAAGAGGAATATGTCCAGTATTATGGACATAAAAGGAGGAGCTGGTCTATGGCCGCCCCCTTAAAGTAAGGTACGTCCCCTTTAATATTAGGGGTGCCACCCATTACTTACGGTTGCCGCCCCTTATTCAACGCTCCCGTTTTGTCCCTAATCAGGGGAGGTGTTTACTGGACCATTTCTAGCCGTTTGTAAGATTCAAAACTTTGAAATTCAAAATGTTTATTTTGAGTAAAACTTTCTTATAATAACAAAAAATGTTTTGTAAAATATTTTAAAAAATGTATAGACCCATTTTATAAATAGACAGGTGAGTAAAAAAAGTTAATCTTTGGATCCTTCACCAAGATTAAAGTTATGGGTATGTACAATACCTTTTGTGAAATACGTCGGTGTTAACTTAAATTTATTGTTGAAGAAAACTAGATATGGTCGAAAGAGTTGAACATAAATGAAGATACTTGATTACAGTAACTTAAGCCCTTTACGTTATGTGTTATAAATTTCATGTTTGTCATCACCAAAACATGAAGAGAATGTATATTATTAAATATGCGTAATATTTCTACGCAACAGAGTGAACTTCCATTCTGTAACTAGATATCGTGCAGTAGTCAGAATAGATCTTTCCTCTAAAATCTAAAGTAAGAAGAATAATATGTGTATATATTTGAAGAATCAAAGAGGATACAAGCTGAGTCATTTCAAACGGGAATTGGGCTAAGAAGATATTAACTTTATATTTGAAAGAGTATGGGATCAAAATAATGCTTTTGTACCTAAGGATTCTGAGATTGAAAGGAATGTATAAAGAGACCTGGATTTGATTTTCAACAAAAGTCTAGTAAAAAGAAGACAGAAGAGAAGATTCTGATGAAGACAATGCCAAGAAACATAAACTAGAGGATGATGTTGAGAAGAAAGAAGCTTAGAGATAGTTATGGATGTAGTTCAAGGATTATATGTTATTTGATGCGTCAATTCTCTTGCTACTAAATACCCAATAGTTGACTGGAAGACACATGTTTTAACAGAAAATATGATGTATTATCAAATCATCAGAGGAGATGGAAGTTCTAAAAATTACAAAATATTCAGTGAAATGCTTGATGATTTTTTGAAAATGTCAAGAATGCACTGGATCTAAAACAACTGGTACATATGAAGAGGAATGATTCAACAAGGTCCAGAAGGATATGACTAGTAACTTATGGGGAGAATTTGAAATCTATATTGAGCCTAATGAAGAGTGATGAACAAAACAAAATATGGAAAGAATCAACAGGTACTACACTTGATAACTGGAGATAATTTGACATTCATGTGGAAATTCAAAGTTGCTGAAGCATAATGGAATTTCTATTCACATATGATAGAGAAAGTAAATATCCTCTTACTCAAGAAATGCTTTCAAGGATGTTAAGTAAAAAACTAGAGGTTGATCAAGAAAGTGAAATGGCATTTGAACTTCACAAGGTATTAAAATCAAGGTCTAACTTATATGTAATTGAGAAGGAATATTTAATGAAGAATCCTCTCAGAAAGGTTTAATTCAAGAAACTTGTGATTTCAAGAAACTTGATGATTTGAAGGTAAATCACAATGTTTTATTGAAGGATATAGTTGAGAATTAAACACATAGCTTAGTTACCCCGCCAAGAAAAAGTGTTATAATTTTAATACGAACTACTAGAAGCTTAATCTTCATAACTGGCAAGTGATAAACAAGTGTAGAACTTCTAAAGGAATGTTAATAAATACTGCTAGGTATAATGTTTATACTGCTAGTACTAAACTTAACACTTGGTTGAACAGGCGAATATATACTGCATGATAAAGACTAAAGACTTGCAAGAAGAATAAATACGTGTGAATAAGTGATAAAAGCATGTTTTTGTGATATGTATAGGACTGATTTCACTTATAACTTATATATTATAGAAGATTATGTTTGATAACTTATAGAAGATTTATGAAGATTTAGTAGATATCTTGTAAAGGACTCCATGGTGTATAAAGGCGATCCTAGTTAATGGTTTGTAGATCACGATAGACATAATCATAGCTTCAAGGTTGAAAAACCTAGATACAAGACATAGTACTCGTATTAGCATCATAATAAGTTTGAAGCCTTTTTGGTTATATACATTGTTCAGGATGGCGAAATCATTCTACTGTCATCACCAATTACTATCACAATAGATATTCTTCAAATATAAAGCGTATATACTGCATACTCAATAGTAACAACAAAGTTTCTAGCATAGATTGTCCCTTGAATTCGTGATTCAATACAACTATACCCTCCAAACAAGGTTTGCAAGATCTAGTTGGGATGAACATCTCGCATTGCCAGAAAATGAGCTGACTTGGTCAGCCTGTCGACTATTACCCAAATCGTATAATGCCCACTCTTTATCTTAGGTAACTTGGTGATAAAATCCATAGTGATCTTATCCCACTTCCATTCGGGTATCTCGGGTTGTTGCAATAAACTTGATGGCCTTTGATGCTCAGGTTCACCTTAAAACAAGTTAAACATTTGCTAACATAAGTAGCAATGTCCCTCTTCATTCCCAGCCATCAGTACATATCTCGAAGATCATGGTGCATCTTATCCGCTCCAGGATGTACAAAGTACCTAGTCTTATGAGCTTCGTCCATAATTATCGTTCGTACACCTCCTACTAACGGAACCCATATACGGTCTATAAAGTATAAACTCTCATCTTCTTTCCTTTCTATTTGTTGATCCAAACCATGTAGCCTTTCTGAAAGTACGTTCTCTTGCTTGAACGCCGCACCCTGGGCTGCTAGTATCATTCCTCTTACTCCAGACTAAATAGTCATAGTTATTGCTCATATACATCTAGGTTTCACTCGCCTTACCTGGATGGTAGCGAATCTCACACTCATAATCACTAAATAACTCAATCCACGCTCCGTTATTCATATTTAAAACTCCTTCTGGTCAAATATGTGTTGAAGGCTCTTATGATCCGTATAGATGACACTCTTCGTACCATACAAATAGTGCCTCTAAGTTTTAAGGGCAAACACGACAGCTCCCAATTCTAGGTCATGCATTGTATAATTCTTCTCATGGATCTTTAGCTTTCTTGATGCATAGGTAATTACTTTGCCTCTTTGCATGAGTACACAACCTAATCCTTGGTTCGATGCGTCATAGTATACTACAAAATCTTCTACTCTACCAGGCAACGATAGTATTGGAGCATTACACAAATTATCTTTCAAAGTCTGGAATGCCTCTTCCTATTCCACGCCCCACTCATACTTTTTGTTTTTCAAAGTTAACGAAGTAAGAGGTTTAGCAATCTTAGAGAAGTTTACGATGCATCGATAGTAACCTGCTAACCTTAAAAATGATCGAATTTCAGATGGTATTGTAGGAGCTTTACAATTCTTTACCGCCTCAATCTTACTTGGATCCACGTGAATACCATTCTGGTTGACCACATGACTAAGGAATTGCACTTCTTGTAACCAGAACTCACACTTGGAAAATTTAGCATACTAGTTCTCCTTCTTCAGCAATTCCGACACTAGCCTTAAATGAACCTCATGTTCCTCCTTAGACTTTGAGTAGACCAAAATGTCATCAATGAAAATGATGACAAACTTATCTAGGTACGGTTTGCAAACCCGGAATCATCAAATCCATAAAGACTGCTAGTGCATTGGGTAATCCAAAAGGCATAACCGTAAACTCAAAATGTCCGTATCTTGTTTGAAACGCGGTCTTTGGAATATCATACTCATGTACTCGGAGTTGATGATAACCTGACCGAAGGTCTATCTTTGAGAAGTAGCGCACTCCTTACAGCTAATCAAATAGGTTATTAATTCTCAAGAGAGGATAACGATTCTTAACGGTCAACTTGTTCAACTCCCTATAATCAATACACATGCGTAATGCACCATCCTTCTTCTTAACAAACAACACAGGTGCTCCCCATAGAGAATGACTTGGTCGAATGAAACCCTTATCTTGCAAATCTTGAAGTTGCCCAGACAATTCTTGCATTTTTGAGGGTGCTAGACGATATGGAGAGTTCGCAACCGGTGTCGCTCCAGGAACTAAATCTATGCGAAACTCAACTTGTTGTTGCGGTGGCAATCCCAACAAGTCCTCCAGAAACACCCCAACAAAATCTTGTACTACAGAAATATCACCTAATTTTGGTTCATCTACCTTCACGTTCCTTAAGGCTTTGGCGATTCCTGGAGTACGTTCTCCTTGGACATGGAGTATCTCACCACTTTTCAACGGTATCCTAACCACCTTCTTGTGGCACACTATCTCAGCCTTATGCTTAGACAACCAATCCATCCTCACAATCACATCGAAACTCCCATGACCTAAGGGTATCAATCTAAAAGTGAACAAGGAATGTCCAAGCGTTCTAATTTCCAATCACGATAATCGCTACAATTCTACTTTGTTCTTACCGATCTGCTACTTCTAATCATAAAAAAAAAAAAAAAATATCCAGGTTTAGAAAACTAAATGGTCTCACCTTAGCAAAGGAGCAAAAATTAGTAGAAATGAAACTAAAATACAGCTCAGAATCGTCGAAAAATACAGTAGCAAAATGATTGTTTAAAGAAAAAGTACCCGTCACGACGTTAGGATCTTGGAGAGCGCTGACCGCATTCACATTGAAAGCCCTTCCTTTAGCTTGATTCCCATTATTCCTTGTGTTCCGATTTCCTTCAATAGTCAAACGGTTTCCCACTTGACCAGGTGCTCTGTTCAATTTTGGACAAGTATTTTGAAAATGTTCACCACTTACACACTCATAACATGTTCTTGGTTCATGTTCCCCTCTAATAACATTAATCGGTGCCACCTTCTTAACTAGCATACGACAATTCCTTGCAAAGTGACCCGGTTTCTGACAATAGAAGCACACTTGACAAGGTCCACCCTCAGGATGGTGAGTCCAACACTTAGCACATTTTGGATGAGAGCCAGCGTACCCATTCCTATGAGGAGTTGCTGCCACAAATTCCTTGCTCACTTTCGCCCTCTTATTATCATTTCCCCAACCTCTTTGCTTTCTTGTCTCTTCCACTCCTTTTCTTTTCTCATTTCCCTTCGTCAATGTACCACAGCTGACTGCCTCATCAGTAAGTATCCCGGCTCTAAGAATTGCACTCTGGATTGTGGTTGGTTGGGTTGCTCAGAGTATTCCCCGAATCTTAGGAGCTAAACCAGCTATGTACCTCTTGATGTGTGACGACTCTAGAGTAACTAGATGTGGAACTAACATGGCCAATTTATGAAACCGATCTGTATAGCCGGCATGATTGGCTCCCACCATCTTATAATTCCAAAACTCAGTTTCCAACTTCTCTATTTCATTGCTAGGACATAACTTCTCTACAAGCAACGCCTTAAAATCAGTTCATGACATACCTATTGCAGCTTCGCGACCTCTTGCTTGAACTTGGGTGTTCCACCAAGTCAAAGCCTTGTTCACAAACGAGCTAGCATCATACTTCACCTTTTGATTCTCAGCACACCCACTATTGTCAATTACATTCTCCATCTTCTCGATCCATCGGGTAAGTGCTATCGCACCTCCCTTTCCATCATACTCTTTGGGATTGCATGCCATAAACCCTTTGTAGGTACAGACATTGTTTCCACCATTCCCACCATTTCAACCATTAACATTGTTCACATTGTTAGTTACTTGGGTGACCATCTGAGGAAGAATGTTTTGCAATTGTTGCGCGATGATAGTAGCAATGTCGGGGTTCTCCTCGATGCTAGGACTGCTTCGAAGGGATGGAGCCATTTCTATATAAGATAAAATTTATAGTACATAGACAAATAATAATGATATCAAAACCCATGATCTAATCATACCCACCATAACAAATACATACAAGTATTACCACATAACAACGTATCAACATTTAAACCATGTAAACAACTTGCAAGGTCCACCTTTGTGGTTTGGTGCATGTATAATTAAGTTTGGCCACCATGATTATAGATGCCACCTTTTACAAGAGTACACCCTCCTTGACGACACATCTTAAGGTTAACAACACACATAACATAAAATTGCAAAACATTCAACTCATCATATGTGGAAAGTAATTCAACAAATAATAAGTCATATATAAAATACTTAGAAAATCCTAAAAGCTAATAAAACCATTCCCCTAAACATAGCTCCAACCCGTAGAAAAAGCAAACTAAATATTTCGCAAAACATATAACAAGGTAGATAACCGAGTTTTTAAAAAAAAAAAAAAAAAAAACATATGGGTAGAAACAGCTTTAGGTAAAATTGGATTTGGGTCGAACACCACTCTCACAAGTATCTTCCCTCTCCTTACACTTGGGTTCACTCCTTGCTGTAGACTCTAAATCTGATTCTACCTCATCGTCAATTGCTGCATAACCTAGAGACTTGGAGTTTGATCTCGTTTCTGACGCCTCCTTTAATCTCTTCTTTTCTGAATCTTCCTTTACTTCTTCTTTTTCCATTGGTTCCCCTTCTTCTTCTTCCATTGGTTCCTCTTCTTATTCTTCATGAGCATGCTGCCGTGTCAAAAAATTCCTTCTAAACATCGTCATCATCCCCTCAATCAACAACCATATCATATTACCCTCTTGGTTGAGGCAGTATATGCGGTGTAAAATCGCCATCTGTTTTGTTCCTATATGGAGGTGGGTGATCAACAAATCCATATAGATCATAAGGCTTAGGTTGCTCACTTGGCTTACTTCTTCTTTAGATGAGTGGTACTCAGGGAATTTAAAGATTGTACCATCTGTTGAAATCATCGTCATCTCCTTCTCTATGATCCATTCTCCTCCTACATTTCTCTTAATCAATTTCTCTTCAATTCGGTGCGAATGCAGACCTCGGGGTATTCGGCACTTGCGATTTGTATGCTTCATCCTAAGCTTCGTCACTGGATCCGCAAAACGCTTAAGTCCAGTTGCGAAGGTGATTCCCCAACGGAACTTAGCACGGGAAGCACGGGCAGGGGGAGACATGACTTAAAATAATAGTATATATTTAGATAATAGTAGACAAAATAAAAACTTTCGAATTAGCGAGAAATTATAGTAGATACATAAATAAACACTTAAGCCCTATAATGCAACTATATAAAGGACTCCTAGGTTATAGTCTAGGCCAAACCACCTACTTCTCCATAACCAAAGGCTCTGATACCAATCTGTCACACCCCGCCATGGCGGAAACACGAGGCGTAACTTCATGGGTATCATCACAACATAATGGTGTCAACAATAGAGAAAACTATATGAATAAACATAAATGGACACAAAGTGTCATGATAATACCTTAACACAAAAGAATCTTGCATTAATAAAAAAGGGTCTCATTAATATAAAGACTTAACATGTCTCACAAACCTAAGAAATCAAACAGCATTCAAGAAAAATCCATAAAATAAGTACGAAACAAAAACCAGAAGATAAACTTCATATGCAATCCTAAGGTCTCTCTAGCCACTTTTAGCTTCAAAACCCTCAACATGCTCACCTGAAAATGATGCTTAAAAACGTCAACACAGCGGTTGGTGAGAGTCATAGGTTTACGACACACAATTCAAGCTTTAGATCAATTACTGTGATTAATAAAAATAGAACAAGGCAGGATAGTTAAGCTAACTATTATACAGGCTAACATGCATACGTACAAAACAACCATAACTAGGAAAAAACATATCCCCCGATCCAAACAACAAAGCATGTCTCACAATAATAGGTATGAACGTTACCCCCGATCCAAAGCACACAACATTGGGTAGGAACGTTACCCCCGATCCAAAGCACGCAACATTTAGCACATAACATATAATAGCTACATAAAAGTTCATGCGTTAATTAAACCACATAATCACAGCAATTAAAACATTTCAAAACATATTTTGCATCATTTTTATCCCAAGAAAACATAGTAAAATGGGACTATGAAACTTACCTGATGCTCAGCGACTTGACAGAATCTTGCAAACAATCTAAACAAAAAAAAATAAGTTACACTCAGTTAGGCTAAATGCCCAGACCAATGTAACAATCATAAGATGGACTTCTAAACCTTATACTAAGTTTATAATCCTTTAAATACATCTCCCATATCATTTTCATACCTATATAACCTTAACCATTAACTTCCAATTTCACCGTTTCTAACTGAATTTTGTAGTCACTTTATGACCTCAAACAAAATACTAAAACACCTAATTGATGACTCTCTTTACATCCCCTAGCTCCCCAATGAGTTGTGAGCTACTATAAGTTTTTAGAAAAAATAATATTAAGTGAAACTATTTTATAAAAATTCATCATTACAAAGTACTCAGATTCGGATCTGAACGCACACCAAAAAGTTTGGCGTCCTTAAAAATACTTAGAAAATGTTTTAACGCTAGCCCTTCGAACTTGAGTTAATAGACACTTAAAAATATGACACTTATTTTTGCTACCCCTAATTCGAATTTTAATACGGTGGTTTTACACCCCGAAAATGAACCCCAAATCAGACTTGAATTTATTGTTTTGACAACATTTCTACGAATATCAATTAGACCATCTTACCGACCTCGAAATCGTCGTCGACGGACTTTTATGAAAACTTAGACTCCTCTGACTATTCAATGGACTTAAGATTGAAAATAAAACACGTTACCATCATTGAGATATCAATCGAACAACATGACCTAAAATTCTGCCCAAACCTAATTCCTTTTCTAACGCACTCTAGACCTAACCGATTACACCAAAACGCTTATAATTTATCCCTAATCACTTTTAATTAGTCTAACATCATTAATTTACAAAAAAATATGAAAACCCTATTTCCATCAATTTATTGTTACATTAAATTTAAAAAGGAGATTAATTAAAAAGAGTTTAAGAACTTACCTAAAAACCTTGATTTGATTACACAAACCACCAACTTGAATCTTGATAAAAAAATCTTTTTTTGCTTGGGGTTTCGGTCGACCAAAAATAACAAAGGGGAAGGAGAAGAATGATTTGTATTTACAGTGTTACAAAAGGGGTTTTAGATAATTACCTTTTTATCAATCCTACTCA
The DNA here is from genome assembly GCA_026074375.1 of Tanacetum coccineum. Classification (NCBI taxonomy): domain Eukaryota; kingdom Viridiplantae; phylum Streptophyta; class Magnoliopsida; order Asterales; family Asteraceae; genus Tanacetum; species Tanacetum coccineum. Next base: position 6,536 of record BQNB010092231.1, on the reverse strand, counting down.
AATACAAATTTGTTTTATAATAAAAATCTTTTTTTTTCTTAATATCCGGCCGAACAAACTCTCTTTTTTTATTTTTTTTTATTTTAATTATTATTAATTACATATTACCCTCTAGTTTTGACATTTTTTTATAAAACTTTTTTTTCTACCTTTCAACCCTTTTAAATTAAAACTAGATTAAATGACTATAAATAAATTTCATTTCAAATATTATTTTACTAACTTAAGTTCTAATTTCTATATTTTCTAAACTAAAATTTTAATTTTACTAACTACTAACACTTAAAGATATAAATACGTATACATATACATAAAAATACGTACGCACATAGAATTATGCTATCATTTTCATTGTCACTAAAATGTGAACAAAATGAAATACTCAAAACAACCATAAATTCAATCACAATGAGACGATCACGCTCCGTGGATTGATAACTGGTGTAAGTCAAAAATCCCTCCGATATATTATATATATATTTATAGAAAATACATATACGTATACGTAAGCAAAGTATCATACAAATTATTCTTAGGAAAGAATAATAAATAATCAACACGGGTATCGTTTTCCTCGGCGAGAGATGAATGTAAATCTACGTTCAAGTTGTAAATCGAGCTTGATTGTCATTCAAGTTTTTGGTTTTGGTTTTAAACTATTTTTATACTAAAAATTAAACTAATATTAATTCTAAGATTAAAAACTAAAAGATTAAACTAAAATTGATCTAAAAGATATAAATGACTAATATCTTGCTAATGAAGTGAAAAAGTTCTTAAGTGCGGGCTGTAGTGTTTAACGAATTATAATCCTTAAAAAAACAAGTTTCACAAATAAATGAGCTACACCTCTCCCCGGCAGCGGCGCCATTTTGATAAACGTCAAACGCGTGTCGTAATAATATATAGTATATCCCGTCAGATAAGACAATTACTTTAGGAAAAATAATAGTCTATCTTCCGAGTGTCGTTTCCACGGCGAGAGATGAATTGAAATTCATGAGAATGTTTCGTTTGGTGCTTGAATGACAAATATTTTGGTTTTGGTTTTAAACTATTTTTATACTAAAAATTAAACTAATATTAATTCTAAGATTAAAAACTAAAAGATTATACTAAAATTGATATAAATGACAAATATGCTTGCTAAGTGACGTGAAATGTTCCTTAAGTGCGGGCTTAGGTTTAACGAATTAAAATCCTTAGAAAACAAGTTGCAAGAAATTAAATGACAAGTAAAGTAAAATGCTTTTTAAAATAAATGACAAGTATTTAAATTGCATTAAAAGTAAATGACGGTATGTAAATTGACTATTAATTTTTTTAAACCTTTTTAAAACCGCACTTAAATTCCAAATCACTAATCACTTAGCAAACACAAGTTAAACTACTCACTACGCATGGCAAATATCAAATAAGCAAACATTTTATAAAATAACAAATTAAATCTACACTAATTAATTGAAAAATGATAGAAAATGAAACCAAATTGAAGAGCCGCAAATAAACGATAACCACCCGATCTTACAAACTTAATAAACAAATAAGTTTATCACTTTTAAGCTCTGCTTCACTAATTATCAAATAAAGGTGTCAACTTTATCTACTAATTACTTTCATAATAACTATAAAGATCAAAACTTTATCTATTTATCAACCTTATAAGACCCTTAAGCTCCGGCCTTAGATGTAAAAAGATGGAATAAGAAATAAGACATGAAAAATTAGGACAAAATAAGCTAATAAAATGAAAAACCTTTTTAGAAAAAAATAAGCTATTTTGAAAACTAAATTTTGTAAAAATAAAACTAGATTAAATCTTTATAAAAAAACTACTTTTGAAATAAAAACTAGAATAAGCTAAAAAAACTATCAAGGCTTTTTCGAAGAAAGAATGAAGAATATAAGCTTATAAATAAGCCACTTCTCAATTAAGCTACAAGTACCCTTCGAAATAAGCCCTAGCTTAATAAGTTATAAGAAAAACTAGTAAAGTTTAGAACTTTATGACTAAATAAGCTAAATAATAAACTCTCAAAGAAAAATATGCTCAAGACTTAATGAATAAGTCGAGTAGGAGACTCATGACACCCTTTTTAGCATTTGAATCGAGCTTAATCAAACAATAAACACTTTTGAAAAAGAAAAGAAAAGAAAAGAGATTAAAAGATGAAATAAGAAAAAGCTTATTTAGATCTATAAGCTTAGATTCAATCAAATAAGCTAAAAGCAACAAACTTTATGCTAGAAAATAAGCTAAAATAAGCTCACTCGAAAAGCTCTAAATCGAAAACAATATAAAATAAGCTAGTCTAAATACGCTATGGAAGTAGCTTATTAGAATATAAGCTTAAGAGATGGGATCCAAAAATAAGCTATAAGCATGAGCTTATTTGGAAATAAGTAAAAGAAGAGAAAGAGTGGAAGAATAAGCATAAAGAAAAGTAAAAAAAGAAGTAAATAAGCATTAATAAAAACCAACCTTAAAATCAACATCTTCATTCATGAAAAATAAGCCAATACAATAAGTTGAGAACAAGCTAAAAAGCTTTTACAATAATAAGCTAAACTATTATACTCCTAAAACTACACTACAACTACTATGTGAAAAATAAGCTAAAAAAAACTCCCTCCAACTGCTGTTGTGCATGTGTATATATAGGTGAGCATGGGGAGTTTTTGTAAATTTCACCCAATCATCACCACATTAATAGCCAATCATTGGCCAGCATTTCTTATCCTCGTTCTGCAGGTGCCGATCCTCCAATCCAGTTGTGCCATGTGGAAATGCCAACGCATTTATTCCCTATCATCAAATGAAAAGAAGCCATGTGGCCATGGATATCCGTACATCTACATCAAATGCATTCACCAATTCAACAACAAACAATTCACATTCACTTAATAATTTGGCCAAGACACGTGTAGCATTTTTACTAGTCCTCCAAATGCAAGTGGGATGGCACATGGTTTGGTATTGATTTATTTAAGAATCACATGATCTGACGTCATGCTCTCCTTTCCCATTTATCAAATTTTATTTTAACTTTATTTTGGACTTTAGTTGGGCTTATGCTCATTTGGGCTGGCCCGGCCCGTTGAGTGGGTTACGGCTGGCCTAATAAGATCTGAGGGCACCGTTGGACTCGTTTTTCCATGCTCTTTCCAATGGCCTGCTCGGGGAATATTCACGACTTTGTCTTGATTTTGAATAATAGGCACTCTTGATCGCGACGAAACCGTAATTACCCGTTTTTGCTCCGTTTTCAATCCGTTTTACCTGCAAGACATAAAAATACCAAACAAACATATTTGCAATATAATTAAGCATATTTTAGTATTTTTAGTCCGATTTATAGTGTTTTCCGGGTTATAAATGATGTGTGTTTTAGCGCACATCAGATTCCCCCACACTAAGCCATTGCTGGTCCCACATGCAATGTAAATAGAACAAGCAATGTAAATAGAACAAGCCCGAAAATAAATAATTAAATCCTCTTTTAAATTATGACCCCTCACAATCAAACAAGAACAGAAAAGGTCCATTAAGAAGGTTCAAAAATCATTTATTTCTAAAGCGCCCCCGTTTTAACCACTTATTCAATAAAAGATAAAAACTATGATAAGAATTAAATAAAATTATTTAAAAGGCTTTAAGAACGGGAGTTCGTCATCCTTGATTTTCACAATCCCCAAACTAAGCTTAAAACGAAATCACAGTTAAATATAAGATTAGATGCTAACACTACTCATAAATGCTAATTGTGTAAGTATAAACTTAACTTTTCGCTCCTATTATTTCTAATTTCCTCTAAAGATTTATTATTTGTGACAATAAATATTCCTTTATTAATATAAAGGTGTCCGGTTTAGACCACAATTATTTGAAAAACCTTAACCTAAGAGACGAATGGTGAGAATAAGGTCGCACATTAAGTTCTAATTTCGCAAGAATTGGGGTTATTAGCCCTTTTTATTTCATCCGCAACAACTCAACTACGAGTCCAGAGACGGAGGCTTTATTTAGATAACCCCGGAGTCGAAATTTGGCTTTATACTTAATATTATTGCAACATTATTAAACCTCGGTCCTTTAGAAGGCTGCAACATCGGCTGTGAGCCGGCAAGTTGCAGCAAACATATTTCGACCTCGGTAATTTCCTCGACCTTTTAGAAGGCTGCAACATCGGTTGTGAGCCGGCAAGATGCAGCAAACTTTTATCAGTCTTCAATTAATTATAACTATGTGCCTTATTTTGAAGATTGCAACATCGGTTGTGAGCCGGCAAGATGCAGTAACTTTTATCAGCCCACAGTTTTTATTATTATTTTTCTCTCCACCCTTTAAACGACTGTCACATCGGTATGCGAGCCGACCATAATCCAGAAGTCTTATTTCGGCTTCGGTTTATTACATAACATTAATTATTAATAGCTAAATTTCAAGTCTTGTGGTCTTTTAACAACTGCCACATCGGTATGCGAGCCGACAATGGTCCAGGAGTCTATTTCCCCACAACACTGACAAAACCTCGATGTGTACCTTACTTTCACCAAAGAATCTCTACGAAGGGATCTAAACTAAGAATCGCAAAACCTAAAGCAACTTTATTTATCAACAATTATATAACATTTAGTAACTGTGGGAGCAAAAAGCCACAATTAACCTCTATGAGCTCTAAAGATAACCAACTAATCCACGCTTAGCATCAAACTTATATTTAACTCTATCATATTTCGTCCTTTGCAAAATTTTAAAGTTAAGCAAACGCTAAGTCTCGAAAGCTAAGGGGAAAGCTAGAGTGTAAAACTCGGTCAAGTCAAAAACTACCTAATTCTACGGGCCTACTTATTTATATATATTTATATTTTCATCATTTTTTTATATCATAATAAAACAATAAAAAATTTAAAATTTTAGTCAAAACGGGGTTGCGTGGGAACACAAATAGGCACAGGTATGATCACATTTCAATAGAAATCCCCCCCACACTTAGAATCGAACATTGGCCTCAATGTTCAAAAATGTCAGGTTTTACCCCCACACTTATCAACGAAAAAGGCAAATGCTAGTAATTCCAAGTGTGAAAGGGGAAACAATATATATATATATATATATACATGATCAGGATTGAGGATTCCAGAATAAGCAGAAGATCAAAGACCGGATGATTGGAGGATTGAAAACAAGCACGAGTCTTCATGATCTTAAGGAATCCTGCAAGCAAAAACAATACCACAAACCAAAGAAAGAAGCACGCCCCTACACTAGGGCTATAAAATCATACACTTATTTATTAAGAAAATAGAAAGAAATAAAAGACACGGGTTGCCTCCCGAGAAGCGCTTGTTTTTGTTCACCGAGTCTTGAGCCTGACTCGATCCCCCATACTTAATTTAGGTCAAAGGGGATAGAAATGGAGAAACGGAACATCCAAGTGAGGAATGTTCCCTCCAGAAATCATCATCGGGATTATATAAAAATTAAAAGTGATTTCGCCCCGATGAGATAAGAGAGGAGAAATGAGAATACCAGGATTGAACACTTTGTCCTCGTTTTTGGATGAAAACGGAAGCAAAGTGTCAAACACTAGACAAATGGTGGGTTGGGTGGGTAAAAGATTAGTCATAAGAACATCGTGTTCAGAAATGTTACCCACCACTTTCTTAGTAACAACACCTGTATCGGGCTTAAAATCAAAGCAAATCTCAACATCCGGTGGTTCTAGAGGAGGACGAGAAGGTGACGGATCATTAAAATGATCAAGGTTAGATGACTCATTTTCGGGAAGGGGAATGGAATCATTATTAAGCAATTCTTCAAGAAAATGAATATCCCCTTCCGAGTCATAATCGTCGTCCTCAATGCCCGGTGGCATCGAGTCATCAGAAGCAAGAAATAAATCGATCTCCTTCATAAGAGAATCACTATCCGTGACGGGGATAGGAGATGGGGAGGGATACTCGATAATCGTATCAGCAATTTTAGAATTACGTTCTTCCGGTGGTCGTGGAGATGAATTATCATACAACAAATTCTCAACAAAATGGATTTCTTCCTCTAGATCAAAGTCGGCTTTCTCAATTCCTGGTGGAATTGAATCAATATGAGCGAGTTCACCGGAGAACTTCTCGAGAAGATAATCAAACTTAGGTGAAGAATCAATCAAAGTATATCGATTAAGCAAAGATTCGATAAGATTAGACTCGGCATTAAAGGAATGCGGATCTATCTTGGTAGAAATGATTTCTTCGTCATCAAAAATAGGGTTTGAATAAATTTTGAAATTTTCTTTCGGAACGTCCTCATCAGAAAGTGACTCGTTGTCACTAGAGGTGAAATCGTCGTTTGAATCAAAGAGAGGATTCGAGAAAGTCGCAAAAGTCAGAGAAGATTCATCATTAACGGGCACATCACACTTACTTTCACCATCGGATAGATCCGCGGACTCACTTGATTGTGTTAGCCGATTCCGTTACCGGAATAGTGTCGTGATGCTCGTCCTCCATTATGAGAGAGTCCGGAATGGGTAAGT
>BQNB010092230.1:0-26668 GCA_026074375.1 Tanacetum coccineum | reverse complement strand
TTGTGGGAGTAAAGTAAAACAATGGTGCTGGGGGAGATGTTCGCCTGATCTTTTCATCTCAATCAACGACTACTGCTCTTTCAATAGAAACCGGGTCGTTGTTTGAGGGGGATAGTGAATGTGAAAATATCCAATGGGTGATAAAAGACTGTTGGGTGTTATAAAAGTCTAATCTTAGATGGTTGTTGTATTCTAATGGGTTAATATTTGAAGGGGAGCTAATTAACTTTAACTCAAAGGTCCAAAGTTATCTATTGTTGTAAAGTTTAGGGTGTAAAAAGCATTTGCTCTTTGTTTCCTAGCCTTATTAACCAATAGGGACTAAGTTGGCCAACTGCATAATCTTAGAAAAGCCTTAGAATACTTAAAACAAAAATTTAAAAGAAGAAGGAAACCCAAGGGACCAAAACTGCCATGTTTGTAACTTATGTGTATAGAAGGGTGGCGAGTTGCCTCTTGGTCAAAACATTCGAAAAATAGTCAAAGGAAAAACACACACACACACACACTCGCAAACCGCCGCCAAGAACGAAATCACAAATCGCCAATTTTCAGTTTTTCTTACTAAGGTAATCTTCGAACCTCAATCTATATCATATATTCAATGTGTATATCAAAGAAATCGATCTAAAACACATCACAAGTTGTAGAAAATTAGATATAGGGTCGTTCTAAGTCGAGTACACAAATGTAGTGTTGTAAGGTGTGTTCTGATTGCTGGGAAGTGGTCATTAGGTATTTATTAATGTGTTTTGATGAGTCGGAGTTGTTTTTTATCTCTATCAAAAACGAATGATTTGCCAAGACTCTAGTGGCGGGTTGCGTGTTATTCCATTACGGAGGGTGATCAGTTTGTAGTTGATTAATATTTATTTGAACAATTGTCTCCAACCCGCATCGGGTAAAATCTTTAACGGCGGGTTGCATCACAGCGGGTTGCCCACAAACATCATTTTGCTCACAACAGCGAGTTGCCCATAGGCGGGTTGCACAAAAGGCGGTGTTTGCCCTAAGGCGGGTTGCCGTATTGGCGGGTTGCCGAAATGGCGGGTTGCCCGAAGGCGTGTTTGCCGGAATGGCGGGTTACTGAATGGCGGGTTATGCCGAATGGCGGGTTGCCCAAAGGCGGGTTGACCAAAAGGCGGGTTGACCAACGGCGGGTTGACCAACGGCGGAGGATGCCTTTAATTATCTTTTATTTTTGTATCTAACAGGGTCAAACCGCCGTGTCTCGGCGGTTTGGTCGATCTATTTTACTATATTCAGGAGGGTTGATCATTCGCTTATCGGCGATCGTTGGCATTCTGACAAGCGGTGGGTTTGGTATTGCGGCCTTCTAAATTTCATATTTTGACCAATTGGTGCCCAATCTTCAAAATGACCACATTTGACTTGCTAAATCCATAAGGGCTTAGTTATAGGTAATTGATCCTGTAGTAACTGACTAAGTTCTTAATCAAACCAGAAATTACAAACCGTATTTAACAATCTTCGCTGTGTTGTTACAATCGAGTTTATCAAAGCTAATGTTCTCTCTAACTTGTTTCTCTGCAATGTTTTCTTTCTGTGTTAAATGGCTCTTTTGCAGAATTCGATGGCAGAACAATTTGTTTCCCGCTCACCTCCTTACATGAATGGATGCAGGAAGAAGCTGGGGGTGGGCAGATTGTACCACGCTCTAGTGTGGTTAACTATCGGAAAAGCAACCTCCTATTCAACTGCACAAAAGATTCCAGAAAGAATCCCATCTTTCAGATTATCTGTTGACTTCTTAAGAATACCAACTTCTTCCAACTGTTGACTGGCATCTGCAAAAATGTTCCGTATATACCTGTAACAGTTCTGGAAGGACAATGTATATAATGAGAAGGACTGGGGTTTATAGTGTCAACTTGATGAACAATGGTTTCGACCTAAGTGCTGGATCTTCTTTGAAATGAATTAGCGATCAATCCTTCATCCCTACTCACCATTTGAGTTACCTCGACTGGTGACACGGGTGCTAGATTTTGTTAATGACGCTGGGGATATCATGAACCTATAGAATTTGTCTCCAGTATACGGTACGATTTATGTCGTATCAACCTTGGAGGGGCAAATTCTATCCACTGCTCAACCAGTGCTGACAGGAAAGACGTCTGGCCGTGAACAAAATCCCAGACACCCAGTTTGCAATGCTGTGGGGAATCGTCACCCAACTATATTGATCACTGCAGAGCTCATTGGGAAGAGTTTACTCAAGGGATTCCCGAACCTATTTCTCTCACAAAGCCACGTCTGAAGAACCAAGGAAGAAAGCAACTCTTCATAATCCATTATGGACGATTTTCCAAGTAATAATCTATTTACTTGGCAATAAATAACTACCATCCATCGTCGTTCCTGATTTGCTATTCATTACATGGCGATGATTATGTCTTAGGAAATCTTAAGTCTTGTCCCTAAAGGTTGAGACAGTTTGAAGTGTTTGGAATGGGCAATCCCCGATCCCCTGTGATAACTGCGCCATTCAACAATCCCCTTATTATCCTCAATCTATCTGGAAAAATGGTTGTGCCGAATTACCAAGAAAAAAAAATCCTCGAAGAAAGTGCAACCGTGCAACCAGCAACAAAGCGTGGTACTCACAAAAAAGACGACAACCACCACACCAGTCAAACAAATCCAAGCCATGCTCCTCCCACCGACAAGGAACCTTTCCAAGCGCAAGCTTCCACAGAAAAGTGTGAATAGGGAAGAAAGGCGTCTTTCAAATCTTGTTGATGAAGTGGATGAAGATCGACAAGAAGAACTATTCCACACGCAGAAGGTAATGTCCTGATCTCGAACTAGCTAGTGAAAGTTGTAGTTTGGAAATCGCCTCAGGATAAAAGGGAGTAGGAGAAGGTGATGATTTTACTTGCATTGCCAATATCTCAATATGCAATGTAACTTGCATAACTAAAGTAGATGAGACTCACATCAAACCTACCTATGCCATTCTTATCTTTTATATGTCATAAGCAAACATTTATTATGTCAAGTCAATATCTAAATATCATTTTTGCAATGTACATGTATTCCGATAATTTTGTACCATTTCGCAAACGTTATATCAAAACGCGGCTTTAAAGACATTATCGGTTGCCTCTTTATACCCCTAATTCAATGAAGGTTAATATCCTAAACGCAAATGTACAAGCTACTAAAGCATATATACATTATTTAACTTCTCTTTTGAATATACTTTCCTCAAATTACGGTAACAAGGCTCTACTAAGCATAATGTTCAATTCATAATTGCAAATGATCTCTAAAATAGCCGTTTTACCTCCGTTTTCATTCTAGTTTCTTCACTACCACTTTTGTACAAGCTACTACACTCAATATACAATGTGTAAACCCTAATTATTCTATTCATAAGCTTTTATACACATTATTACACTCAAAACCCTAATTCAAAAGTCAGAAACCCTAACCCGAGCAAAATACTAAACCATGACCCGTTTCTCAATTTTTATCCATTGTAAACCCAAACAAACTCTCAAATAAGTTGTAATAAATTAAATTACAACATTATCAATCATATTAAATCATCATTTCATCATTTCATCTCAATTATACCCGAAATAAGTCCAAGAAACCCTAAAAGTGCCCTAATTGGAACTTTTAACCCGTTTACTCATTTTCTCCCATTTTAAACTCAACAACCTCATCACTTCTCTTGTTATTAATCCTTAATAACAATCCTTACAAACATTTAATCTATCCTTACATCATCCATTATATACGAATTAAATCCTAGAATCCCTTTTAAACAATTACCTATTTTATAGTTCTAACCCTATATCCTAATACTAGGCCCTAGTTCAGAATTCGGATCATATATTATAAACATAGGATTTGGCAAATCAATAGGTTCCGGGTATTAAGTGAAACCACTTTGGTGGTATCCTATGTATTGTGATAATTTTTTGGGGGAAATTCAACTCGATTCGACGTCGTTGAATTAGTTTTATGCCGATAATGGCAAAGGTGCGTAGATTCTGCAACCTGTAGTAAATGGATAATTATCTCTATTTTGTGTATAGTAACCCCGAAATATTGGAAAATCTAAACGTTTGTAGAGGGACTCAAATATCTAACAATGCTCACTGGTTTGAGCTTTCATCGGAGTTTCGGTTTGTAAATGGCATCCATTTTTACCGAGAATGATGTTGGTGTCCACAAACAGACATGTATAAATCAAACCAAACCCCCACCCCCTAAAACGTCTCTAGAACCACTATCCACCTTGCATTCTAGCCTTCCTTAATCATCCCACTTGCCTCTATACTCCCAATAACCCCCCACATGTGTCCTAACTTGGTTATCAAAGTTTCTTTGCTCCTAAGGGTCTTCAAACAATATGTAAATAGGGGTCACATACTCTTTATTTCAACTCATCCCCACTTCCGCCTCTATAACATATTAGCAATCAATACTTTGCCTCAAATATGTTTTCTAAGGATCCCTAAGAATCTAAAGAATAGAAGTGAATCATATGAAACAAGAAAAGAAGCACGGGAGGTCGTTATTCTAGGCGTACGTAGACTAAAAGTTTTGATTTTCGACCCGTTTTCAAGCTATAAGCTCAATCCCTGGTTCTGGGATGTTTCGCTTCTGCTCCTATACCCCTTATTAATGTTCAAAATGATTCCTACATAAAAAAATCTGTTAATGTTTCATTAACTCAATTACATGTCTTTTCATTTGATCCCAAACCGTTTACACCCGAAAACCTAATTTCATTATTTTTCTTAAATACTAAATGTTATAATGGATTAATGTTGTTATAATATATCTAACATGCTTAACTATGTTAAAATAACCACTTTATTGATTATTAAGGAATTGAACTTAAAAACGCGCGCTTTACATTTTGAAACCCTAATTTGACCCGTTTTGCTTCCTAGCTTAACGAATCGTTATTTTAAACTTTCGTTATTTTAAACCTTCATATTTTAGCTTATATTAATAAACTATAATCATTTAGAAACTTAAAATAAGCTTGCATGTCATTATGGACTTGTTTTACAAAAGTATTCCATGCAAGGGGTCTATTTATGGTCACTTTTTAAAGTACAAGGTTTTACTTTGTATATCTTTTAAACTTGTAAGGGACAATCTCTTTAAAAGTGTGAAAAACTCCAAGGGTATTATTTTTGGCATTTTTTCATTCTCAAGGGTCTAATATGTAACATTTTGATAAAAAGTATAAAAAATGTATTCCAAATAACTTTACAAGACATAACTTTAATTAAAGATTCTCGTGCTTATCATTTCCAGTATATTGATCAAAAACGCTTTAAATGATTTATATCATATCACTGTACTAGGGAGCTTCATATTAACGGCGGTTTCAATCTTGGTATTAGTTATTGACTGAGTTGTTGGGTTTACGATTTTTTAAAGTGACCCCTACTCATCATACGTTTACTAAATGACTTATGAAGTATATGGCCCGGAACGGTGTTTCAATACTCCATAATAACTCCATTCTAAGATGATATTCATTATAAGACATATTCAATCTTCCTAAGACTTGACATATTACCTCAGGTTGTGTGTTGCGTGACGTGGTTGTTTACTATCATTTTGCTATATCAACCTTCCCTGTTAAGATTGTGATAAGGTCGTCAGCTTTCATTTTGGCAATTATTTATTACATCTACACTATCAGGTGGAGTTCATAGCCTCACTTTTAATCTCTTAATGTTTTCATAAAACCTGTTGAGGGGGATTCTTGCTATAAATTACAAATACAAGTGTTTTTTTCCAGATTATTTGCTATCCCTGATTACCATTATATCCTAAATGTCCTAAGTTACTTATGCAAAAGTCTCTCATTTTCTGGACCATTAATCACTTACGGCGCAGTGAAAACGCGAATATTGTGGTTAGATCTTTCGGGAATTATGAATTCTGTTTGTGTTACCGGATACGGTAAACCAAACACACTATAATTTGAATTTCATAGGTTTATGGCCAAATTACACTACACGAAGGCCATTATCTTTCTCTTTCTCTCTCTCTCTCTCTATTATATATATATATATATATATATATATATTATCATATATATATACCATATATATATCATTTTTGGTTTATTTATATACTAGTCCGTTATGCTGTGCCATGAAACTTAGAACCAAACCCGGACAAAAACAAGTCAATAACGTAATAATATCACTGTTACTATGACATTGTATTGTTGCAATTTTTATATTAAAAGGGTGTTATTATAATCAATACCAGTTTCATTAATATTTGTGTTTATACAATTATTACACTATGACTTGGTATTCACTAGTACATTTCAAACCTTAAGAATTTCACTCACCTTTGTGTTGACTTTTTTGCATGTTTGTCTCAGGGTAATTGAGCTATACTTCTTGGAACGGAGTGGCATGGCCTGAAGGATTGGCACTAAACTTGTTATCATTATTCACATTGTATTTGTACTAGATTTTTGGGACTAATACCATTGTTTACAAACTATGATTTAAATGAATGATAACCTATCTTTGAAAAAAATCATCTCTTTTGGGGTCGTTTTCTATGGGTGATTATGATTGTTGTATCTATGAAGTAATACCCCAGATTAGCTTCCGCTGCTATATTGTAAAAATGGGGGTGTTACAGATTGGTATCAGCGCCATGGTTATAGAGAACAAGGTCAAAACCTTAACTATAACCACATTTTTTTTTTTAGCCATCAAAGAGTCCTCCGTGCCACTATATTCTTAATCAGTATGTAAAGATACATAAACTTTTTTTTTTATTATTCTATATTATACCAAATTAACTTATGTTATTTTACAACTGGGTTGTTATCAAAAACGATGTCTTCTCCTCAAACACCTATACTTCCGATATTAAGTGGATGATTTTTCCTCTAGAATAATTTCTTAATAAACTATTCTTCGGTCTCACCGGGAGTATTTTCCCTGCTCATCAAGATGCATTTCCTTTTAACTTCTCGAATAAAACTCTATTGTCTATCCATCAGTAGTGATCTTCACCTTTCTACAATTAATCTTGTTTAAAGGACATTTACACGCTTTTTATGCTAAGGACTTCAACTATTCCATCACCAGATCCTATTACTCCACCAGCTATTTTGACTCCATCTTCGGTATTACCACCATCACTACTATTTGATCCCTGATATTTCTTTGTTCCTAAAGAATTATTACCACCTAAGAAGCGAATCGTTCCCATCTTCTTCCTTAACTACGTTATCTAATTAATCACGAATCAAACTGATTGATTTGATATCGGTATCACCATCTTTCTCAGTTTATACTCCTACCCCACCTCAGATATTTGAGATAGGAAAAAGTTCAAGTAAGATACATCAAAAGCATCATGAGAATCAAATCGAAGATATTTTGAATTACTTAGAAGAACTCTCTTTTCTCCGCATTGGAAAAATGGAAGAAGATAACAAGCTAAAGACTGAACTTGAGAAAGTCCGTTCTTAGATTATCAAACTTCAAAGGAAGCAATTATGGAAAAGAGATAAGATTGCTTTTGCTCACTAGAGAGTTTCCAATCTTAAACAAAGCATTAAGGAGAACCAAGCTCGTCACCAAACAGATCAGGAGGATCTTTAGGATGTCATCTACCGGCTCAAAATCAACAAACTAGTTATAGCTTTATCCTAGCCACAGGATGTGTGGTATAAATAAAAACACTTGTCAAATCTTGACTATGTACGGTGAGAAGGCAAGTTATTTATGAAGGGAATCTCGTTACGTACCTTATTTCCAGCTTATCTCTCTTTCATCATCATCTCCATCATTTGCATCATTATCTCCGTCTTCATCATTATGAATCATACCATAACCTCTAAGTGCTTAAAATTCAAAAATGAGCATTACTCTTTAAGCATTTTAAACATCACATTTTCTTTTAAGTATTACCTTTCAAAACTTGTGATATCATTCTTACTACGTGTTGTCTTATGTTGATAGAATGCCTCCCAAAAGGACGTCAACATCCGAAACACCAGCCATAACTTTAGCTGCCATCCAGCAACTGATTACTGATGGCATTTCCTCAGCTCTAAAAGCACAAGCTGCAACAATGGCAAGTGCTAGTAATCCCAACAGGAACACCGGACCTACTGGAACTCCTGTAGCAAAAACGGGAAACTATAAAGAGTTCGTTAGCTGTCAACCTTTCTACTTCAATGGTACGGAAGGAGCAGTTGGCCTCATTCACTGGTTTGAGCGGACTGAATTGGTATTTTCTCGTAGCAACTGTGCCAAGGAAAATAAAGTGACATTTGCTACCGGTACCTTAACTGATGAGGCCATGTCCTGGTGGAATGCATACGCCCAACCTATTGGAATAGATCAAGCCAATCAAATCACTTGGACCGAATTGAAAAGACTCTTAACCAATAAGTATTGCCCTCGAACTGAAGTCAAGAAGATGGAAGACGAATTTTACAACTTGGTTGTAAAAGGAAATGATCTGAAGACTTACATTAGGAGATTTGTTACTGCTATCTACTGCAACAGTTCTGGAAGACAATGTCATATAATGAGAAGACTGAGGGTTTATAGCTGTAATTGATGAACATTTGGTTCAGATCTATAGTGAAGATCCTTTTTATTTAGTAAGGCTATTAGCGATCACTCCTGTCACCCCAACTCACCACAATTTGAGTTACCTCTGACTGGTGACACACCGGTTGTGCTAGATTTTGTTAATGAGCTGGGATTCCTGAACCTATAGAATTTGTCTCCAGTATACGGTACGAATTATGTGTATCAAACATTGGAGGGCAATTCTATCCTTGCTAAACAGTGTTCGAAGAAAAGACGTTGGCTTTTACGTGACAACACCCAGACACCCAGTTCTGCTATTGCTGTGGGGAATCGTAACTCCAAAAACTATTGTTGATCATGCAGAGCTTAATATGGGAAGAGTTTCACTCAAGGGTATCCAGACTTTTTTCTATCACCAAAGCAAGCCACCAAGCCAGTCCTGAGAAACCAAAACAGAAAGCAATCTCCTATCCTCCATCCCTTATGGATGATTCTACAAAAGTAATTAATCTATTAAGTGGCAAGTAATAATACATCCAGTCGTCTGATTAGGGTTCATCTCACCTGGAGATGATTATGTCTTTGGTATAATCTCAAGTTTGTCCCTAAAGGTGAGGAAGTTGAAGTGTTTGGATGGCAATCCCCGTTCCCCTATACTGTTGCACATTTCAACAATACTCTTTATTATCCCATCTACTGAAAATGGTTGCTGTATACAAAGGAAAACCCTCTAGGAAGGGCAAGCATGCGACTGCAACAAAGCGGGGCTACACCAAGACGCACTCATCCACCGTACCTGTACAATTTAATCCAGCCAGCTCCTTTCTCAAACACAAGTAAACATTTACTATAAGCGTCTTAGCTTCCACAGGAAAAATTAGAATGGGAAAGCCTACTTTCCAATCTTGTTGACGATGATGATGAAGATCCTACAAGAATATAATCATCAAGAAGAAGGTAAGATCCTGATCTGAACTGCTAAGAAGTTGAGTTTGGAGTCACACAAGAAACGGGAAAAGGAGAAGGTGATGATGCTGACATGAACTAGCTATCAAGTCATCTTGGATTCCAGCCTTAATGCCTCCAACGTCAGGCCACAGTTAGAGGAGTTATACGCTCAGGGATCCGAGTGTCAGAAACAACTCCCAAAACTGCTGGAAGTAGTGGGAAAAGGAAAGGCCGTTGTATATGAAGAACAAGTAGCTAATTCCTCTGATCGAATATGTCAAGAAGAAAAGATACTGATCCAGATTTACTACTGGCTAGGAGGAGATCAAACTCCTCCTGTTTCTACAATGGACCTTCTTCTCGACACCGATGATAAATACATCAGAGAAGGTGATCCTGGAATCTTCATTCAACTCTGATTAGAAAGAAATGAAAGTGATACAGTATCTGGTACTCCTAAGGTGCAAAGTTCAAGGTGAAAATAGTCTCATTACCGTAACATCTGGAGTAAGCATTCTGTATCAGACCCTGAAAAGCTCATGAGGCTCAGGCTGGACCGACCCTTGAGCCCAATGCAAGAAGGACAGACTGGATCAGACTCTGGAAAATTACATGTGTCTATTGTGGAACCTAACCCTGACGCACCATGGATGATGAATTCATTTTGCAACAGGCATACCAAAGGTTATTAAAACCTGAAGCTCATAACAGGCGAACGTATTCATCAATGATTTAACCAGAAAGTCATTCTGGGTTCTATGTCTTCCCTGAAAATCTCGATGACATTGTTAACTTTGGGGTATCAATTTCTTCATGACCAATCAACAGAGATGGATCAGGAGAAATCTAATAGCCTAGAGAGGCAGTCTGATTCCAATTTACCTAAATCCTAGTCATTCAGGACAGTACGTAAGCCTCCCGTGAATTGCTCCTCTTCACATGATGTCCTTCTTCAGAACATCATTTTCTGGTTACGCCTCCACCAATCAACACTGAGCTACAACATCACACCATCTATCCCTGAAATCAACTCCATTCTTCACCCTTCGTTAAAGGTAGCAAGATTGGAGCAAAGAGAGTCTGAGTAAAGAAGACTGAATGTTTTGGCTTCTATAGATCCCAAGTTCCTACGGCTGTTGATTAATTATCTAGGAACAAAATTGATGATGCTCTCATTAAGGTTCTTGAACGACACCTCTGCAGATATTACTCGAGAATACTATGTGATTGATTGTGATGGGCCCAGGAGTCTGTCAAGAATCAAAGAATCGGAAATAGAGTCCGAAGGAGATTCAAAGCCAAAAGGAACAAGGGAGGAGAAACAAGATTCAACTTACTCATAAGGTCAAACGATGAATGTTGATATTGAAGAGTTTGATTAAAGAGTGCTCTCTCAGTCAGATTATAAAAGCCAAAAAGGAACAAGATGAGGAGAAACAAGATTCAACTTACTCCATCAGGTCAACTGATAAAGTTGATCTTGAAGAATTTGATCTAAAAAGTGCTCTCTTCAGTCACATGAATAAGAAGAAGTCTGCCAACAAAAACACTACCAACTACCGTCTATACCATGCTCTCATGGAAGCTTTGATAGCGGATGAAGACGCCATGGATAAGGAAGTTGCAGACCAAGTGAAAGACCACAAGAGAAAACATGATAGTGATGATGATGAAGACGATGATGATGATGAAGGCCCTTCAGCTGGATCAAACCAGGGTAGGTCTACAAAGAAAAGGCGATCTGATTCTGCCGCTTCTGGGTCAGCTAAACCTCCTCCGAAAGATGATGACCAAAGTTCACAGAAGCCAAGGGAGTCTGATGCATCTGCGTCCAAACAACACCCATCTTTCACCTCAACTGGATGGCAGATCACTGACACAAGAGATACTGGTGCTGACTCTTCGATGCACAGATCTGATCCCGAATCAGAACACTCTGAACAATCTTCAGATGACATATCAAAGCAGGATGAAAGGAATGACTCAGATATGGAGGACACTGACAATGCTCACATTCCCAAGGTGTCAACCACTACGTGGTTTAAGCCTATTCCTGAAAGCGAAAGACCTGCTACACCTGAACCAGAATGGACCATTCCCCCAAATGATTTCCCGGAACCAGAACATAACTGGGCAAATGCATACGCCTCAACGTTTAAAGTTCCGGAGGAAAACAAGCTTCAAAGGAAGACATATGATATTGGGTCGTTCATCAAATGGTTCTGCAGACGAACTGGAAAGAAGAAGCTCTGCAAAGCTGACTTAGAAGGTCCAGCTTTCAACCTTGCCAAAGCCTTTCACAAGAACAGTGTCTTTCTTCAATATCAAATGGATGAATGTCATAAGCTGTTGACAAATAAGGTTGATTGGAGTAATCCTGAGGGTCATCAAATTCTGAGAAATATATATGAACCACTGCCCTTAGGAGGACCACCAGGTCAGGTAACCATTCAACCACAATTCTTCTTCAACAAGGATCTGGATTATCTGCTGACAGGTGACAAAGAGCGAAAAATTGCCTTATCCATTTCTAAGCTGAAAGCCGCTCGTTACCTCGACTTCGGCCTGGAAGAATTAGTTCCTTCGTTGTGGGTTGAGAGTGAACGCGAATATGACATCAGTGCGGTCTATGGCATCACTCACTGGTGGTTTAGGAGGAAGGAATTCTATATCAACAAACACAGTGAGTCCTCTGATCGTGAAGCAGTCAGATCGCACATGCGAATTCTCAGTGTAGTCAGTGTCAAAGTGTTTGAAAAATATGGATATAACTACCTCAGAGAGATCATTCTTCGCCGAGCTGATTACCAAGAATACAAGATCTCGGAAAAGGATTTCAAAAATCTTCATCCAAACGATTTTGAAGATCTGTTCCTTCTCAATATCCAAGAAAAGCTCAACCATCTGCCCAAGACAGACAAGACTAGTCTTCACACTGCCGTCAACATGTGGATAAGAAACCTGGTGATCAGGAATCGTGTGGGAGACTTGCAACTCGGGATTGAAAGCTATCAAACAAAGGTCAACCTTGAACGTCCTAATTGGGATGCAGCCGACTATTACTTCAAAGAAGACTATACGATCGTCCCTAAGCCAAGAGCAGTTGTCTACAGAGACAGAAATAATCAAAGAAAGCTGATGAGGCTGAATGAGCTTCACAAGTTTAGTGATGGGACGTTGACAAGAGTCATGGAAAAGCTGGACCAAATGGTTAAAGACTTTCATCTGTTCGAGTACAATAAGGGCATGGAGACCAGGAAGTGGTCAGAGGATGACAAGAGAAGAAGCAAAGACTTCATCACAGCTATCGAGAAAAGACTACAGATCAGAAGGATCTATCGAAGTCTGGAAAGCTTTGTTGGAGGAAGAGTAAGAGATATTGACTACAGGCTGATCAACAGAACAACGTGACGACATCGTCAGTACAATCAAAAGGTCAATCTTATTTCTTACTGTGAATAATATACCTTGTACATTAGTAGCTAGTTAATCTATTGATGGTTAGGTGTAGGAGTAATTTATATCCCTCAACGATTGAGGGGGAGCAGTTATACGTCTCTTACACGACTTGCGAATTAAGGCCACACTTTTCTCCCAAATTTTATAACATATTTAAATCAATTGATATCCAAAATGTCAAAGGGTTTAAAATTTTTGATAAGGGGAGAAAATGTGATTAAAATATGTGTATAATAATAACTGTGATTATTAGGACTCATATACTCCGCCGCCCAAACGTAGCTAAACAATTTTCGAATACGAAGCCCATTTGAGGAGGGGTAAGGTTTTGGAAAATTCAAAAACGATAGACTGGTACTAAACGCTTGGGATATTTATATCATAAAGCTGCCTAATTGGAATTTTCAATGGTTTGTATGGAAAAGGGAACTTGTACCAAAAGATGACCATGCATTTTACTTAATTGGAGTTTATAAAGGTTGTATGATTAGGTACTATCCCCGATGATCAGCCAAAACCGGAGGGATCTACCCAGGGACAATCCACTAGTTATGTAGAAGTCCTTAGGTTATGACATGAAAAAGGAGAAAAGTGTGAATAGGGAAAAGATGCACGTCTGAGTTGGTAGCTAGTACTGGATTAAAACCCAACAAGGTTTAGTCATGGAGTTCTCGGTATAGACTGAATGGGGTTGAAGAATTAAAAGATTGTAAAGATAAAGGGTGTAAGAATGAAGCCGCCCTTTATCTTAGTCAGGAAAGAAACCGGGGTCAATTTCGTATGCTGTCAGAATCACTAAGAGATGATGCTGACATTGTAGATCGTCATCATGGAACCTGTGATGCAAGCACAACCATCCCTAGCACTCAGGATATCTTTCAAAAGATTTATGTTTCCATTTCTCTACAGAGGACAAAACCTACTGTTATCTATTGGACTTTCTCTCTCCGAGTTAGTTGATTATTGAATAGGTTGGCAGCTCTGTTTGCTCAAGCCTCTGAATTCTAAAACCACAAACGCACTATTGAGTCTAGAGCCAGGAGAAGGTCAATTAATCCGTTAGGAAATTATATAAATTCTCTTGTCTTTCACCACTTGTGGAAAACAAAGTCCATCTTAAAGAGTCCTACGCTTTATCATTGTGATTATTGCCTGAACATCCGAGTGAAAGATAGTATTTCACAATTGAGATCGGTAAATCCTGCCAGTGCAAATCATCCATAACTAGCTCTAGGGAGGTGACATTGTTGAGATTCTGACACAGAAATCAAATTGTTACAATGGAAAGAAAACAATGGTGCGATTCGTGTGAATCTAAACTTGTTCCAGTATAAGGAATGTCGGTTATTCTTATTTGACAATCTTGCAAAACTTTCGAAGTGTTACAAAAAGTCTTGACAAGATACACTTAGACTGTCTTTTCAAATATAAAGGTTCTCTTTATTGCTATCGGTTTCAATTACAGGATATCGTTTATTGAGGGAAAATGGATATTTACTGTCCTGAGGATTGTCTAAGTAACATAAATAAACCGATGGCTAAGACTAAGGACCTACACGTGTTATTGTAGTTTGAAGACACCATTCATAAAGGTGTCTTAAGCTTCCGCAACTCTGTTGGTAAAGGTTTCTTCACTTGTGCTATAATGTTGGAGTTTACTTTACTATGATGTTGTTTGATGTTTGTTTGGGACAATTGATCTCTTGTAAAGATCAAGATCAAATGTCAAAAGAAATTGGGGATGTGATTGCATTTTGGGCGAGCGGTAACATATTAAGGGCATCGAAGATTTTTGGTACACGATGAGCCTAGGATCGGATATGGATGTAAGTGTTGGCATTGTCAGGGGGTACTCCCGGAGGGGTGGAGGGGGAGTGGTGGAGTCTTTAGTCGCGGGCGCACCAGGGGGGTGGGGTAGGTGTCGTGTGTGAGGGTGGGGGTGTGGGTTGTGGCTGCATGGTGGGTATTGCTGGGTGATTGGGGGTGGGGGCTAGGGGTGCGGTTGGTTTGGAGGGATTGTGAGTGGGTGAAGGGTGGGGGTGGTTTTTGGGTGTGGGGTATTCGTATAGTTTTATTTGTAGGGATATATTCTATTATTGTTATTATAATCATCTTTTTGCTAGATTAGTTTATTTATTATATTATTGTAAGTTTCTATTTTTTTTTGTATTGTTTTTATGTCCTTTTTATTATTTTTTTGTATGATTTTTTATCCTCTTATGTCTTATGTTTTTCGGGTTTTTTAGTGCCGGGTTCAAATACCCGGTATAATGTTATGTATCTTAGATATAGTCTCTTCCCACTTTGGAGAGACAAGTTAGTATAGAATAAACATTTACAAAGGAAAGAAACACTCTCTCTCTTAAACTTTTCTATCTTTGTGTTTCTCTCTCTCTCTAGTGTTTCTCTCTCTAAAAACTAGCCCGATCCAAGAATCGAACCCGTGTTATGATATAGGATATACCACAAAAATCAACTCAAATTTAAGAGTTAATGGCTTAGGTCCACTTACTTCAGTCTCATAACGACGAGCTGGAGCAAGCAAAAGTTAAAGCTAAAGCTAAAATTACCTCAATGAAAGCTAAGCCTTCATATCCAGACATTAACCAGCTAACTGAACTTTTGGTAACTTCCTTGAAGCCTGAACTATCCAAACTCTTAGCCTCACATGACTTTGCTAGCTGCTTTCCCACTGAACTGAAAGAACTCCCCTCAAAGATCACTGAATTATCTGGAGAAATTAAAAAGCTAAAGCAGCATATTAAAGACTTGGAAATCGAACTACCTGGGGATCTAAAAGACATTTCATCAAAACTGGAGACCTTCACTTCCACTATCTCCAGTCTCTCATCCCAGGTTGCTGAACTAAAGAACATTCAATGGGAACTTCCAGCAGAGTTTCTTGATTTACCACATCTAGTATCTTCAGTTCAGGAAAAGCTCAAGACTTTGGATTCTTTTCCAGGTCTTTTGAACAAGGTTTCCAATACCTTAAACAGGTTTGCCACTCTGGTGGGAAATGCATCAGGAGCCACCGCCATGGATGTTCCTTCAGCAGACAAAGCAACTGCTTCACCTGCTGAGGGGGAGAAGGATGCTGATACAAACTTGAAAAATGAACTAGTTGATCTTTTAGGCATAGATATTGTCACACAGTACTACAACAAGTTACTCTATGAAAAATATTGTGAGAAGATGAAGAAAAGAAGACAAAGCTCTAAGATCATCAACTGTGATGTTCTCACAAAAAAGGGCCCTATCTCACTGAAGGTATATAGGGAAGATGGGACAGCTAAAGTTATTGAAAATTTTAAAGCCAGTGACTTACAGCTGGCTGAATGAAGAGAGGTAGTACAAGCTTGTCCTGATAGAAAAGAAAAAGGATGGAAAACCATCTATGAACTGATAAAGACAAGAATAGAATACCTTGAACAAACTGAAAAAGAGCTACATATTGACTTCAACAAATCCTTCCAAGAACAAGATCCTCTGGATGAGCTAAATGATTTAGCCAACAAGAAAAGAAAAAGAACTGGTGATTCAACAAACCATTCCAGGTCATCAAAGAAGCACAAGTCATCAAGTTCAACATAGAGAATAGGTTCAGTGAGCAACAGGAACATCAAGTGTAATAATCTTTTATATTGACTTTATCTTTTGTAAAAGTAATGTAATGAAAGTTGGAATGAATGGTTATCAGTTTATGTTGTTCAATTTATATTCAGTTATGTAAGAAGAAGTTGTTTTGCTCACTTACAACTGATTTTAACTTAGGCTATTTGTATATTCAAATAGGGGGGAGATTGTTGGGTTCAGTTCCTGAGCCCTTCAGTCTTTCAGTAGATTTAAACATAAAATCCCCTAAGTTACTCAAGCTAAAGTAGTTCAGTTTGAGCTCTTTAGGTCCTTAAAAGATTGGGAAGTATCTTTACTTTAGTGTATGCAGCGGTATAGAAATTGAAGAAGGCCCTTGGTTGGAGCTTCAATTCAGCTTGGTTGACAATTCCAAGCTAAACGTAGTCTATCTCCTTAACAGAAGCTGAAACATAAGTTTCACTTTTAGAAGGTTTACAAGGCGAGAAAAAGATTGCTTTAGGCCAAAAGGAATAAAGCAAACTCCCTTGGAAAAGGTGCTTCTAAAGTCAGCAGCGAAGTACATTCACTTTTCCTCAAAGGACTGTACCTGGTACTCTAAAGCATGTCAACATTTAATGTTATCTCAACCACCCATTAGATGTGTAACACACGTACTAGGTTAACTTATAAACCCTAATCTCTTTGCCTATAAAAGGAAAGAGATTCTTAGAGTAAATGTCATCTCTTCCAATTAATGTGAAAACACATTGAAGAGTTCATATATCTCTCAAACAAACTGACTCGTACCATTGAAAGCTGAAGCTTTAGTTTTGGTCATAACAAGTTTGTTTTCTTAAACTCTTAACATAGGTTAAAGTTTAAGTTCGAAGGAGATAACACCCCAATTTTCATTCAACCACCTTGCTATTCTGCAAGCAAGGTGTATCATAGATTCTTTATTTAATTCTAATAAAAGTCTATACGTAAAAAAGTACTTCTGTGTGTTTTAAACTTGTTCTCTATATTGTTTATATATATTTGTTTAAAACTCACTTTGTTGCTATAGAATCTGATTAGTTTAAAGTTGATAAACCTTATATCAGATTCCAAGGGACCAATAGATACCGATATGTCTCTAACAGCATATGCAGACGCAGATCATGCAGGATGTCAGGACACTCGACGAAGTACAACAGGAAGCGCTTAATTTTTAGGTGATAAACTTATTAGCTGGTCTTCTAAGAAGCCAAAGAGCACTGCGATTTCGAGTATAGAGGCTGAATACATTGCCTTATCTGGGTGTTGTGCTCAAATCTTATGGATGCGATTACAGCTAACAGACTATGGGTTTACATTCAATAAGATTCCTCTGTACTACGACAACAAAAGTGAAATTGCTCTATGTTGCAACAACGTTTAACACTCAAGAGCAAAGCACATCGATGTATGCTACCATTTTATAAAGGAGCAGGTGGAGAATGGAATAGTGGAACTTTACTTTGTTTGGACGGAATATCAACTGGCTAATATCTTCACCAAACCGTTGCCACGAGAAAGATTCAATTTCTTGATTGAAAAGCTGGGTATCAGAAGCATGTCTCTGGAAACGCTAAAACGTCTGACATAGGAGGAAGACGAGTAATGGTGGTAACTTGTGAAATATCTGTACTATGCGTATATAAGTAAATCAGAAAAACCAAAAAGATTTTTCATTTTATATAAACTTTTCAAAAAAGAAAATACAAAATTAAAAAAATCAGTAAAATACAAAAATATTTTTTTTCATGACATGTTTTCTAGCATCGATAATATTTACGGCTTCAGAAATGCCATTCAATAATGGTACAAAGCTGTAAATAAAGTTCGAATAGAAAATATGTTATATGGCTTGCTATTATTTCAGATAGCAACCCAGTCATCATCTTAAATGCAAGCATTTCAAAAAGAGAATTTGGCCTCACAGCGAAAAATGAATTTTTTTCAGGAATGAATTACTTTATATCCATTCAAAGGCTTGTGTTTACTTTGCAACACAACCCGTGCTTCCTATATCAAATAAGTGTACGTATCAGTGCATTTATTTATGTAAACGAGAGAAATCTTATTTTTTTATTGGTGTTGTTTTAAGAAAATGAACAAAAAATATTAGTTTCTCATCTTCAAAAGATTTTTAAAAGAAGTTTATATCACTCAAACAATGTCTACAGCTCTTTAAATAGAAAACGGGACATTATTTGAGGGGGGGGGATAGTCAAATTCTTTCAAAAAGGATTTTTTTTTAAATGTCATCGCGGAATAAAATGGTAAAAAGTTTTTCAATAACGAATTTTCAATTAAAAGGGAGTTAATGTATTTGTAACTCAATTGGGCTTAAAATGTTATTGGACTTAAGCTTTAGGGACTAAATGGCAAAATATAGGACTTAGAATCTTAGTTACAAACTTTAGGGGCTAAAAATATCATTTCTATAACTTAGATAGACTTTGCATTAAGTTTAAGTTAGAAATAGATAAGACTGAAACTACAAGGACTATTTATGTCATTTAATAAACATAAACCAGTTATAATTTTTTAAAACACATTTCGCTCCACACTTATTCATTTTCACATACTTACATTTCTCTCATACACACATTTCGCTCTACTCATAATAAAAAATTTAAACGTGGTTTTCAAGGCTTAAGATTTTCACCTACTCATTCGTTACCTATTACTCATCATCCTGGTAAATCGAATTAGCTTATAACTCATTTTTTACACCCGTAACCAATTAAAAACGTTTTAGGGTTCATAATGAAAAAATTGTAGTTTTTGCCTAATTTGTTGAGGGGTTTTGATCCTTAGGGTGCGACTAAGATGTAGTTATAACAGGTTTGGGTATCTTCTAACCATTTTAGAGATATGATGATTTTGTATGTTGAATAAAGCGAAACATGTGGTCAGTGGTTGAATAGTCGTGGGTTTGTGATTATAAGTGTCAATGATGCTTTCTTATACCCTTATTACATGATCTTGCTTCCACTGAAACCTTTTAACTAGAAAAGTTGTACTTCTAGGTTCGTTAGATCAAAATTTGATGTAAGTTTGCTCATGTGATGTGGGAATGTGTTTGTAAGCTACTCTAGGCCCCTAGGTGCATATTGTGTGTTTAGAATGGTCCTTAACATGGTTGCCATGTGATTTGTCTCCTTTGTGTGCTCGAATTTGAAACTGCATGCTCAAAATGTTGTTGTATCTTTGTGAATAATGTTTATGTGAGAATATGATTGTATTTGTGATGATTGTTAGAGGAGATTATATGATTGAGGTTTATTGCTTGTTAGAAATTCTCATAGGTTTTTATTTGATAAAACTTATGTTAAGTCATTTTTGAATATAGCGAAACATGTAAGGATGAATGAAGCGAAACATGTTTGGCTTGAATGAAGCGAAACATGTTTGGCTCTAACAAAGTGAAACATGTCTCTTTCATTTCAAGCGAAACATGTCAGTTTCATTCTAAGCGAAATATGTCTGAATGAAACTGAGTGAAACATGTTACACAGTTTTCAAGCGAAACATGACAGGTACACAGACAAGCGAAATATGACAAATTACGAAAAGAAACTCTGCCTAAATTTTTAAAAAAATTTGTGTAATCTTGTGTTTAAAGTCATATAACTTCATTTGTCATGCTTGAATGTTCATTTGCTGCTCTCTAATTGAATGTGTGTTCTAAGTTCCCTTGGAAATGTCATGTTGACTATTTTGAGTTGATTTTTAACTTATGACCTTAGTTGACTTATTCTTAGAGTGTAGTAACTCTGTCATGTTTGCATGAAACCTAATCATAGATCAATCATATCATCAAAGGATAACCAACTTAATAAGTAAAATATATCTGTTGTATATATAAACTGTATTGGTTAATTCTTATGCAGAATTATGAATCCTCAAGAAACACAACAAGTTGCTGCTCGTGATAAAAAGTGGATTCCTTCTGCTAAGAGTGTCAAGATCAGCTCTACTAATATCAGATTGGAAACTACTATGCTACAAAAGGAAGAGACGTTTCAAGTGGTCATTGACATAATCAAGAATTCCACGTGCTTTAAGGCTTTCACTATATTTGCAGATGTCCTAGAAATCTTTATGCAGCATTTCTGGTACACCATCAAGAAGGTTCAAGACACTTATTCTTATGAATTCCTCTTAGCCAACAAGAAGTGTATTGTCAATGCTAAAGTCTTTAGGACCATACTTAATATCTGTCTAAGAGTGGAAGGTGAAGAGTTTACAGATGTTTCAGATGATGAAACTGCACTCACCTTTCTCCTTGATCTTGGCTACAAGGGTACACTGAACAAGCACACCAACATGTTTGTAGACCATATGCACCAGCCGTAGAGAACTCTGGCTGCTATAATCAATTAGTGCCTTTCTGGAAAGACTGCAAGCAATGACAAACTCAGAAAGTCCAGAATTGACATATTGTGGGGATGTTTAACAGGGAAAATGTAGACTATCCTGAATTGATTTGGGAAGACCTTTCTTACCAGATTGATCACCGGAAAGAAAAGAGATCAAGACGTGAGAACATGCCCTATCCCCGCTTCACCAAAATCATCATCAACCATTTCCTGAAACAACACAAGTCTCTCACCAACCTCAATCACAAGCACTATCATACAATCAAAGATGACGGGATTGTAAACTATCTGGAATATGGACATCCCATTCTTGATGTGATGCTGACTGATGAAATTAAGCGTTCAGAGTCATATCAGATGTTCATCAAATATTAAACAAATCAGATTCCACCTAAGAAGAGTAGAGGAAAAGGTTCAAAGGGCAGGAAGGCTTTTGATGACTCTCAGGAAACTGTTGATATATCTGAAGAGTCTGAACCTGAACCAGAACCTGCTAAGAAGAAAACTGCTAGCAGAAGAGTGGTCAAGAAGAAAATCACACTGTCAGCTGATGACCATATCCCTGCTTCACCAAAATCATCATCAACCATTTCCTGAAACAACACAAGTCTCTCACCAACCTCAATCACAAGCACTATCATACAATCAAAGATGATGGTATTTTAAAGGAAAGTTCATGATACACATGCTAGGATCGTGACTGAATTTGTCTTTGAATCTGCTAAGAAAAATCTAGTGGCAGAAGTTCTAAGAGTGTGGTAATTCAAGACACTCCAAGTGCTCTAAAGTCAAAACCCGCCACTTCAAAGACCAAGCTTAAAGGTGCTCCATCTCTTACTCCACAAGAACAAGAAGCTACAGACATCATGCAAGCTCTCAAGGAAAGTAAGAAGACAAGCAAAAGACAAACAGGTACTGGAGGCTCACATGAAGGAACTGGTAGTAAACTAGGGGTTCCCAATAAGTCCACAGTCGTCTCTGCTACCTCAAGTGAAGGAACTGGTGCTAAACCAGGGGCACTCGATGAGGATAAGGACATCACTAAGGAGAAAGTCATTCTTGAGTGAGGAGATGAACAAGATAGTGAACATTCTGATGATGATGAAAATGATGAAAAGGATGGTGATGCTGATGATGAAGGCGATGATCATGTCAGTGATAAACAAGATGATGATGATGAAGATGATAAAACTAAATCTGATGAGGATGATATTTATAATTACAAGATTCGTGTGCATAAGGATGAGGATGAAGAAATGAAAGATGCTGAAGTTGAAGGTTCTGATAAAGGTGATGAAGAGATTACTGATGCAACAAAGGAAGAAGCTAAAAAGACTTCAGAAGCAAAGGATGATACCAAGAAGACCGAACTCCCTCTATCAAGCTCAAGCTTATCTGTATCTTCAAGTTTTGGTGATCAATTCCATAAACTTTCTTCTAACTCTTCCTTAGTAAGTACTGTTAAGGATTCTGCAGATGCAGATGCTAGTTCTTTGCTAGATATTCCCATCCAACACGAAACTCCCCAGACCCAGTCTCCATCAATACAGACTATTCCCGTATTAGTGATTCCAGAGACAACCAATCTTCTACCTATACCAGAAATTGTCACTTAAACCCCAACTTCAACTGCAGTCACCTCACTTCAAGTGACACCTATCTTCTTATCCGTATAAAAAATACCTACACTAATTCCCACACCAACAATCACAACTTATGCTCCAACCGTCACTACTGTTGTTCCTGAATCCATTGCACTCACTGCTGTTGAATTAAGAGTTGCAAAATTAGAAAAAGATGTGTCTGAGCTAAAAACTGGTGATCATTCATTTGTAGCTCTTGCTGTTCTCCAGACTTATGTTCTGATAGTTGTTGATAGTTATCTTGATACCAAAGTCAGAGATGTATTTCAAAAGGAACTACAGAAACACACAGCAGATCTCATTCATAAATATTCTTTGCAGCATCTTCCTGAGTTTACTAAGAAACCAACAACAACAGCTGAACAAGAATCTGAGAAAAGTCCATCAAAGATTCTCAAGATTAAGAAGGAACAAGCTAAGAGTCAAAAGAACCCACAGTTTACTATCAAGACTACTGACAAAATGGCTCTTGATGAATATGTTCTAAAAAGCACTCTCTACAAATCCATGCATGATAACAAGTCTTTTAATAGAAATCCTGCCAATCATCGATTGTACCATGCACTCATGGAAGCATTGATTGAAGATGAAAACGCAATGGATAAGGGAGTCGCTGACATAGTTAAAGACCACAAGAGAAAGCATGATGATGATGATGATGATGATGATGATGAAGACAATGATGATGAAGACCCTCCAGCTGGACCAAACCAGGGTAAAAAGACCAAGAGGGGAAGAACTAAAGAGTCTGAATCTTCTAAAAAGCCATCCTCCACCAAGGAAACCCCAAAAGGTAAAGCTCCAACTAAAGGATCTAAAACTGGTAAGTCTGCTTCTACAAAGGAACCAGTTGAAGAACCTATTGCTGAGGTGGTTATGGATGATGATGGTGATGATGTAGCTCGTGATGTTAATAAACCACAAGACACCTCAAAACCCAAAAAAAGAAAGACTCTAAATCCAGAATGGTTCAATCAACCTCTAAGGCCTCCTACTCCTGATCCTGAATGGAACAAGCGTCAGGTTGTACTTGTTCAACCCGCATAGCCTAGGTTCAATCAAATGGTCTCTGTTTCAAAGGATCCTCTCACATTCAATGACTTGATGGCCACTCCTATCGACTTCTCCAAGTACATGTTGAATGGACTTAAGATAGAAAATCTCACTCAAGATATCTTGTTAGGACCTGCCTTTAATCTGTTAAAAGGCACGTGCTCTAGCAGTATCGAGCTTGAGTACAACTTCCAAGAGTGCTTCAATGCTTTAACAGACAAGCTTGATTGGAACAATCCGGAAGGAGATCGTTACCCGTTTGATCTTTCCAAACCTCTTCCTTTACAAGGACCCCTAGGTCATTGAATCGTTGTTGCTGATTACTTCTTCAACAATGATCTGGAATATTTGAAGACCTCTGATCCAGAGGTAACATACACCACAACCATTACGAAGACAAAGGCTGCTCTGTATGATATCAAAGGAATAGAAAACATGGTTCCTACATTTTAGAGTACTACCAAGCATGCGTATGACAAAGATGCGTCAATGGGAATCAAGCACTAGGGTGAAAGACGCAGACTATGGTACCGATCTCAGGTAAGCAAATTTTCCAAACAAAATGTTTACTCTGCTAAGGCGATTCTTGGTGTGAAGAGTGTTAGTGTGAAGAAATTACACGGATATGGTCACTTAGAAGAGATTGTGGTGAAAAGATTTGATCAAAAGCTTTATAAATTTAAAGAAGGTGACTTTGTTGATCAACACCTGAACGACATTGAAGACATGCTTCTTCTTGTTGTTCAACACAAGCTATTCAACCTCGACGGGAGTGATATTGTTGACTTCATTGTGGCTCTTCGTATGTTCACAAGAAGCCTAATCCTTAAGAGACGTGTTGAAGACTTACATCTTGGTGTAGAGAGTTACCAAAAAAATCTTAACATCATTAAACCTCAGAAGACCTTTCCTGAGATTGAATTCAAAGAACCCTACACTCCATCATACGATCCACCAGGAATTGCTTATGAAGACCTGGACAAACAAAAGCAAGTTTTGCGAGCTGATGAGTTATACAAATTCTCGGATGGCACACTCAAGTCTGTTCGCGATGAGATTCATCACAGAGTACTCGACTTTCTTCTGGATTACAACCCGGAGATGCCAAAGAGGAAGTAGACAGTTGTTGACTGAAAGAGATCGGGTCTTATGATTGAGTTGATCGATAAGCAACTGCAAGAAAGAGAAATCATTAGAAATCTGGAAAGATTAGTTGGTGCAAAGGAACTCGAGATGGACTACAAACTTATGACGCGTACCGTTTAATCGTCAGGTCATATCTCAAAATCTTATCTTGTGAATATTGTGAATATGTAGTATAGACTTATAATAGTAGGCGATATAAATAGTGTTTGAGTATGAATTTTCTAGAATTTTTCTATAAATTAAAAAAAATTCAAATTAACGTACTCAACACTATATATATAACCCTCATAAATTAAGGGGTAGCATTTAATAATGTTCCTAATATGGCTTGTTAATAATTGAACATTTTTTCTCTAAAACCATTAATATTTGAATCAACTGATATCCAAAATACCAAGAGATTTGACATTTTTGATAAGGGGAGAAAATGTGATTAAAATATATGGCTAAAGATGTGATTTTAAGGACTCAAGTGCAAGTTTCACCCTTCATGTGCTAAACATTTTTGAATATCGATGCACATGTCGAGGGGGAGTAATTTTCAAATGGTTTAAGGCTGAGGATAATACTAAAAGATCGACCATGTTTGTAATTACTTGACGTTATAAGGTGGTTAGGATTAGGTATTCGTTCCCATGATCCAGCCAGAACCGGAGGGATCTACTCAGGGACATTCCACTAGTTAGTGTAGAAGTCCATAGGTATGATATAAAAAAGGAGTAAAGGTAAGAATAAGAGAATAGTGCCGACTGAAATGGAGCTAGTACTGGAACAAACCCAATAAGGTACTAGTCATGAAGTCTCGGTAAGCACTGAAGGGGTTGAAGAATTAAAAAGAAAAGTTAAGATAAAGGGTGAAAAGAAAGAATCCCTCCTTATACTTAGACAGAAACTAGGTCAATACATAAACTGTCAGAAACACTAAGCTGTTGTCTGGTATTGAAGACAGTCGTCATGAACCCAGTGACACAATGCACAACCTTCCCTAGCCACTCAAGGTCTCTCAACAGACTCTTGTTTCATTTCTCATGGAGATTACACGCATTTCTATCAACTCTCTCACTCCGAGTTAGTTGGTATTGAAAAGGTGGCAGTCTGCTCCAGCCTCCGATTACTAAAACCAAAGTGCACTATCGAGTCTAGAGCCATAAAAGAGATCATCCATAAATCTCATTAGGACACTTATCCAAAATATGCTTGCTAATTCACACAATGTGAAAACAAGAAATATATTAAGAGTCCTACGCATTATCCTTGTGATTTTGCCAAAACATCTGAGTGATACTTAAGTATTCACATTGAAGATGAAAATCCTGCTTGAGCCAACATCAAACAAGCTCTTGGTAGGTGACTTGTGAGATCCTACACGGATCGAACTTGTGATACTGGATATCGATTTGGTCATGCTTATGAATTGACGAATGAATTTTGAAAAAGTTAAAACTATTGGTGTGTTATAAAAACTGTTTGCATCTTAACACACCGACTGATTTTCTAAATCAATTTTTAATCTTATGTCCATGGGAAGCCTCACAAGGGTATCTGTACATAGGAAAGCTGAACACAAATTGATGGCTTAATCAGGAAGATAGTAACTTACCGGTTCACTCTTACCGTGTTGTCTGCTTTGAGACGCTCCGGTAATGAGAACGGCTAGTACAGCTATGAAACCTTATCAAGGAGATTCTTCGAAATTCTACCTGATCACAGGCAATATTTATACTGATTAACGGGGAACCGTGGTTGTTACAACCGTATTCGATGAAGTGACAAAGCCACTTTCGTCCATATATGTTATTTATCACTAACCCATTCATGCAGATTTCCTGACGGTGGCAGTAGTTTCTTAATG
>BQNB010092229.1:0-26668 GCA_026074375.1 Tanacetum coccineum | reverse complement strand
GGAGTAGTAATTTTATATTGTGGCTCATGATATAAATACCCCCCAAAAAAATCATTTGTACCCCCCCATGTTTTTTGATTTTTAATTTTTTTTAATTTTTATAATTTTATATATGTTATAAAACTGTGACACGGAAAAAACGGAACGAAAAATATAAAGTTTAACAGGTCAAAAGTATGAAACTGTTAAAAATTACGGAACAAAAACTGATAAAAAAACTGCGCTGCACTGTAAAAAGAGGAGTACAAAAGGAATTTTTGTACCTTTTTAGTACTTTTTAGCGGGCCAGAGAGTACCAATAGTAGCACCCTTATATTGTGAGTTACTCTATATACTTTGCTCAGAAAAAAAAAGTTACTCTATATACTTGTTAAAAAAAAGTTTATTCTGTATATACTTTTTTTGTGCAACTATATATATACTTAAAAAAGTAAAGACGTAAAGTACGAAATGTACGACCACCTTTTTTAAGTGCATGCGTGCCCATCCATACTGTTGTACCAATAATTACAGATATTGCTTAAACGAAACTAAATATGACATGTTAATACACTCAATGTGAAGGAGGTAAAATATGAAATATGTATTATCTTTTTTTGATGGCTCATGATATAAATACCCCAAAAAGATATCATTTGTACCCCTCATGTTTTTTGATTTTTTTTGATTTTTAATTTTTTTTATAATTTTATATATGTTATAAAACTGTGACACGAAAAAAACAGAACGAAAAATATAAAGTTTAATAAGTCAAAAGTATGAAACTGTTAAAAATTACGGAACAGAAACTGATAAAAAACTGCGATGCACTGTAAAAATGAGGGTACAAAAAGAATCTTTGTACCTTTTTGATACTTTTTAGCGGGCCAAGGGGGTACCAATAGTAGCACCCTTTTTTGATAGGCAGATAGTTGACTCTGATTATGACTTATGATGTAAAAACTTCACCACTACACAAGATTATAAGTATTTCATGCATCATCAGCCTAACATTTATACAACTATTGACCAAGTTGACTTGAACTATAACTGTTGAGTTGTGAAGGCTTATATCCCACATTGATAAATTGAGTAAAATGGATTACGGTCTCACACTTATAAATACCATCTTATTGTAATTGTAAATTGTATCTCTTGTATGTGTGCTTACCACAATAATAAAATCACTCTGGTTTGACCCCGTGGACTGCTACGACTACCTAAGTCGTAGAAACCACGTTATATCTCGTGTTCTTTACTTTCCGCAAGCGTTGTTTGTATTCTTTGTTTGTTCGAGCGGTGTGTGAATGTGCGATATACCCTACCAAAGTGGTATCAGAGCCAGACTACGATAAACAATGGCAGAAGACAGTAAGATAAAGATCGACAAGTTTGATGGTCACGATTTCGGATTCTGAAAGATGCAGATCGAAGACTATCTGTATTAGAAGAAGCTTCACGAGCCTTTGGCAGAAGCCAAACCTACAAGCAAGAAGGCTGAGGACTAGACCCTGCTAGATAGGCAGGCTCTGGGTGCGGTCAGGCTATCATTGGCGAAGAACGTAGCCTGCAACGTTGTCAATGAGAAGACTACATGCGACTTGTTTAAGGCTCTATCTAATATGTACGAGAAACCTAGTGCGTTAAATAAGGTGTTTCTTAATCGATAGTTGGTGAATACGAAGATGAAGGAAGGAGCCTTCGTTGCAGATCATGTAAACGAGTTTAATTCAATCCTATCAAGGTTGATGTCAGTTGATATTAAATTCGATGATGAAGTACAAGCTCTATTATTACTCTCTTCGTTGCCCGAGAGTTGGTCAGACACTGTTACAACAATTAGTGGTTCAACCGGAAGTACTAAGCTTAAGTTTGATAACATTCGTGATTTAATTCTCGGGGAAGATATCCGTAGGAAGACATCTGGATAGTACTCGAACTCTTTGTTAAGTGCAGAAGATAAAGGCAGGAGTAAAAAGCAAGACAGAGGGCAGAAGCAGAACAGAGGTAGATCGAAATCAAAGAAGAGAGACCAGTCTAAGAACAGACAGGATATCACGTGTTAGAATTGCAACCAGATGGGCCACTTTTAAAATCAGCGCCTGAAGCCTGTAGCCTCGAAGGATAAGGAGGTTAACATGGCAATTAGAGACTATGATGACGCATTGGTATGTTGCGTTGAGAATACGATTGAGGATCGTATTATGGATTCTGGTGCATCGTTCCATGCTACCTTTTGCAAAGAAGAGTTAGAAAAGTTCAGGCTACGCTTCGGTAAGGTTCGTTTAGCATATGACAAGACTCTAGATATTATGGTAGTTGGGGATGTTGTCCTCAAAACTTCTTTTGGTACAAGTTAGACTTTGAAGGATGTTACGTACATTAGGAGGTTAATCTTTGTTGGGCAGCTTGACGAGGAAGGTTACCACGTAGGCTTCGGAGACCAGCAGTGAAAGGTTACTAAATGTAGTTTGGTGGTAGCTCGTGGGAACAAACGTGGAAGCCTGTATATGGTTGAGGTACCTTCCAATGGGATTAATGTAGCTATTGATGGTAGGGGAAACACAGCTCTGTGGCACCAGAGGCTTGGGCACATGAGTGAGAAGGGTATGAAGATTCTAGCTTCGAAGGGTAGGATTCCAGATTTACAAAAGGCTGTTGTAGGCTTCTGTAAGCCATGTGTATTGGGAAAACCGAAGAAGATAAGCTTCGTAAAGTTTAGGAATACAACAAAACTATAGAGGCTCGAGCTAGTTCATACAGATGTCAATAGCCCTACATCTGTTGCATCAATAGGTGGATCCCGCTACTATGTTACCTTTATCGATGACGATAGCAGGAAGGCGATGACATCAAATAACGTCTAATTATTAACATCATTTATCCCATTTATATTGCTTGTTTATATTATTTTATATAAGATTTGATACTTAATTGCTTATCTTTATGAATTTCAGTTATTATCGAGCAATTGGCGAAATAAGGAGAAAAGAACGTGTTTTGGAGCATAAACGAAGAAGTTCAAGAAAGTCTACTAAATCTAAAGAATACGACGTATCATTCTAGATAAATACTTAGTATCCCAAGACTTATACGAATTCAAGACCATTGCCTGACTTTAAAGAATACGCCGTATCCACATCAGCATATACATCATATAAGAAACTTTGGTTAACATTCAGAACAAGCATACTCCTAATACGCCGTATCCAAAGACCTCAATATTCCGTATTGAGTGGAGGTTATAGATTATTCCAGAATATTATAATCGTGAAGCCCGTGCTGAATAACCAGGATATGCCGTATTAGACCCCTCCAATACGTCGTATTAACCTGATTTCAGAACCTATAAATAGAAAACCTAATATTCGGTTTTCATCAAGCTTTTAACCACAAAGTACGATTCTCAGACGATTTTAGAAGATAAGAAGGTCCATCAAATGCATTAATTCCATAGGAAAACTCTTGTAATCTTTATACTCTGTAATTTTCGTTCAGTTAGCGTATCATTTTCTTATTTAACTTTACTTTAATCATTCTGAATATGATACTGTGTATTGATACAATGATTATCGGCTAATACCTGTAGGTATTAGCCAAGTTTATGAAGATTTAATGTTTTGATTTGTTTATTTTGATTGTTTACTCTTTCGTTGCATGTTAATTATGTTTATCACTTCATACCCGTTTATGTTTCGATTATGCTTTCATCTATCATTCAACTGGATCTAGAATTACAAATAAAGAGCTGTAACTTAATCATTATTTGGGGTGTAGACTAGAGTCTAGAATAGATACTACATATAGCTTATTTATATATATGGATCAATAGGACTACAAATAAAATCCTGATTTTACCTTTGGTTAAGTGAATGGTAGACTAAGGTAACTTAGGATTACAAATAACGTTCTATTTCCTTGGGTAGTTCAGTGGATTGTAGACTACCAGTATATGGATAACTATTAGGCATAAGTTGGTAAAGCTTTGATGAGCTAGGTTTCAATATTGTCACCTAGATAGATTATAATTGATGGTGTGAACTTTATACGGCTTTGTTTAATTGTGATAGTATTAACCGTAATATAAACCTAGAGTTTAGGGAGAAGTACCACCTGGCTTTGAAATGATATACCACCAACGAACGTAGTACAATAATTACACACATAGACAATTCACACATTTTATTTGAATAAACTTGGTTAATATGCTTTCCTTACATAAGTGCTTGATGATGTGCGGTCGTCGTAGGACTTCTACACAAGAAGTTTTACAACTCCCTAGGCAGTGCACCTAATCATTGTAGTATAGTATAGGCAAGACTCGGGGTTGTTTATCGATCACTCGAGAAATAGGTTGGGAAGACTTGATCACGATCTAACAGAATTCTAAGGGCTGAGAGGTTTGGTTTTAGCTATTAACTAAATATATTCTAAACTAATGGTGATAATAACGAGATAAAAGATTGTGTTTATTTAATCATGTATTACTCCCTAGATTGCTTCTCCTAGTGTTGTTGCCTTGTCACACTTGTGATGATCTGTGTAACTATTTCCTAAAGCATGAACGAATTACACGAACCCGCCGTCTACTTAGTATGCCGCTAGAGCAACACACATGCAAGGTAGTATGAAGACTATTACACGGCCCCTAGGAGTACACTAAGTGCATGTGAAATATAATAAGAGTGGATCAACCATATTAGGGGGCAATATAGTATGAAGACTATTACCCGATGGTATCCTTTCTACACAATCACGTTTCCCTAGACATATCAGCAGCGATGCAGACAAAAGCTGGTTTTCTAAGACCTAACGTGCACATCCATCACAAGAAGCAACACCACTAAGATCTACATTCTAGGTTTCATATAATCATAAATAAACACAATAGGAGGTTTAGCCAAGCATGTTAAAGATAAAGCAAGAACAACAAATTAAACAACACATAGACATATTGAATGATTAAGTAAACCTTACTTGATTAAAACATGAATTGGAAGAGGTACAATAGGGTTTTTAGGCCCTAAAATTGTCTCATACAACTGCTAAACGAACTAGGGTTCGTACCCTCGTTTTATTCTAAAGTTACACACTCAAAACCCTAAATTCAGGTTTGTATATATAGGAAAAATGCTGTGACGGCGTCGCGTTTTAATCATGACGCCGTCATGAATAGAATATTCTATGATCTTGGGCTGGGTTCGTGTATGTTCGCGTCTTGAGATATGGTGACGCCGTCTTGATCTTCGTAGTGACGCGTAACGTTATTGTGACGCCGTCTCAAGCCACAATGTTAGAGACATTCTTGATAGATGTTGGTGTAGGTTCGTAGTCTTGTCCGTTTCTTCTCCAAATGAGCCCAAGTCACGTGTAATTCTTCCAAATGCCTTCCAAATGAGGAAATACATATGAAAAGACACGATTATAAGTACCTTTTTGGGCATAAATGCATGATTTTGGGGTTTAAACGACCCCAAAAAAGTTGTATAAATATGTCACCTTATCAAATACCCTATACTTGGGATTTTGCTTGTCCTCTTCAAGCAAGTGGGCTTTCTACCTAGCAATAACAATATGAGGGGTAATTTTACCTTACTCTTTAAAAATATTCTACAACACAACCTTCTAGACCTCGTAATTAAAAGCACAGAAAGTATATACTAGCACCTCACATAAGTGTTTGGGATTCTCTCTTTTACTCGGGTGTATAATGAATTATAACATATAGGGGAAAAGGAAAGCACACTCATTACCTGTCATAACATATAAATTACCGTAGGCTTGGTAAAGGATCAAACCTCTACCGCTAGGTGCAAGTATTATTCATTACTATCTAAGAGGTCTTTATAAAGGGTTGTGGGGTGTAGGTGTAAGATGACATATAATGGAAACGGAAATGGATAGGATATATTTGGGTGGTGACTTTGGATGAATTTGGGGTGGAAGGGTTAGCTAATTATTTTGGTTGCTAAGCCAAGACTCGGACGAAGATCTCCAAACTCTACACAACTCTACACCAATCTCTTTCTTTTTCTTTTCTCATTTTTTTAATAACATAATACATCACATGGGGTTTATAACACGTACCCCTACACTTGAGCTTTTACATGCTCGATATTTACAATATAACTAATGACCCGTTTTGAGGTGGATCAAAATAACATGGAGATCATTTGACAAACATATGGGGGTATTGACTTAACTTTTCTTCCCTATTCTTCCGCGAAATAAATACTACCATGAATCCCAATCGTCCCAAAACTGTATTTACAAGGATAAGGACTTAGCAACCGTGTACTCAATAATTAACTTGGGTTAAACACAATAATGTACTAAAAATAAGTACATACAAGGTGGGCTAAGGCTTTTTGGGTGTAACGATTGGTTTAAGGGTGACAATGCTCTTCATTAATAATCTAGAATCCACCAGAAAATTACGAGAACCGTGAAAAAGGATAGGATCGAAGGGTTGTACTAAGGATATCCTGCACTAATAATGAGTGCATGGCAAGGGTGTTGGATAGTTATATGATCGGTGTGACCATCATAATAATTACATGTTTGAAACACGGGTTAATCCTAATGCCTCTTATCAAGCAAATCCTAATACTCACTATGCGGTCTTAGGATGTATCACAAAAACAAGTTCTAGAATTTAATATGCTACCGGTATACTCTCGTAATCCTAAAATAACCAATACCAATGTTCTAGAAAAGGCGACAAAACCACGCATACACATCCGTAACGACGGAATAGACACACATGATTGCTCACTCCTTAACTCGAACAAGCTAAAGGTATAATATCTAAAGGCGAACCTCACATTGTGGGGGTGGAATTTTGAGGGTTTTTGTGCTAGTCATACAAATTCTTATCCATGAGACACTATTAATACTAGGTTTTCGTCAGTATGTGTCATAAAATGTTTTAAATTTGGGTGAAAATTGCCTCTTATGCTATGTTTTGATATATTACCCATCATTTTAAGTAACAAAGCAAACGACAAATGAAAGAATAGTTTCTAAGGCTTATTTTCCCCCTACACTTAAGTTGAACATTGTCCCCAATGTTCTATAGAAGTACCTGTAAAAACGAATTAAAAGGAAAAGAAAACAAGTAAAAGAAACTAGTACTCCCCTGGTTTGCTCAATAATGGAGAAGAAACATGCTATAACTGGTTAAATCGTCCTCTAAGAATCATCCAATGAAACTTCCTAAGAACTTCTAAGCTTTTTCTCAATAAATATAACCTGTAATCAAAGACAAAGACAACTACACCAAGCGTAAAATATGCGATTTACCAATATACAATATGAATGTAGGGTTCAACTTGATAGATAGGATGAAAGAATTGTTAAACTCATTAGGTTTTTAAAACAGAAGAAGACATATATTAAATGTTGCGCAAGTTTTATTTTCAATAATAATTAAAAACTTTAAGTTTTTGGAACCTGGGGGTTTGACGCCATCATGGTTGTGGTGACCCCTTCACATGTTCGTTATGTGACGGGTCACGGTTAATCGTGAACGGTTCATAGTCTGTGAAATCGTAAATTTGTTTTGATGAAAATTCCTTTGCCACTTGATTCCATAACTTAATTCCTGTATAAATGGCTGTACAAAACCTAAGATTTAACAATTCAATCATATGACTCGAAACTGACGCGAATTAATCTAAACAATTCATTTAACATGTTTGAATTTGGCTCAAAAGCCGGATAAATTCCCCTACACTTATTGTTTGCAAAATACCTTTGATTGAAATTAAGACGAAGTTAAAGACAAACAAAGCATGATTACAAGATAGTTCAAACATAATAAAACAAACTATGAAGAATTAAAACACACATGACACTCCTAATATGCGGGAAAGTAAATTGGGTTGCCTCCCAAGAAGCGCTTTTCTTTATTAATGAGTCTTGTAGCTAGACTCGAAGTCATACGTCCTTACGTGTGGGGGGGAAACTTTCTTTTTCCTTTTTTTATTTATCTTTAATTTCATATCTTTTTTCTAACCTAATTAAATGCCTAATTCCCCTCCTATCACCTTCGTCTTGCTTGTACTCATCTCCGATAAATAAGCTTTGGTAGTAGTGCGTCCTTCCATGGCCAAAGTTTTCTTTATAGGCGAATGGGGGTATGGAATTAGTGCTCAATCCCATAAGTTTTGTTTGCCTGAATATTTCCATGGCGTGAGGCATTTTAAATGTGATTTTCTCATCATTTTGCTCAAACATGACCATTCCTTCTCCTTTATTGTAGACAAGGCCGGTTTCCTCAATGAAGGGCCTTCCAAAAACCATTTCTCCAAGGTGGTGATCGATAATGTTAGTGGTATCTTCTAATATCATAAAGTCGCATTCGTAGGCGAAGCTTCCTATGAAAATCTTTATGCCTCTTATTCTTCCTACAAAGTTACTGATTTTATTAGGGTTTGATGGATTCTGCCTTGATCTAAGCCCATAAGTCATGATTTTATTATATTGTCGTCTAGACATGATGTTGATTGGTGATTCTAGGTCTATGTAAGTGTGTCTCTTGAAGATGTAACCGACCATGCAGGAGATTTTGATGTTGTTCGGGCTCCCGGCTCTTACTTTCGCCTTTACCCACGGGGGTCGAGGATTATTTAACAACCATTCATGATGTGACAGTTCCTTCATAGTTGGAAATGAGTTAAAGTTTTCATCATCTTCATCCTCTTCCTCCTCTTCAAATATTTCTTCGACTTCATCAGTTTTAAATTTACTTTCTTCCTCTTCGATCGCCTCTTCTACTTCCATGTCGGTTTCCATTTCATCTTTCTCCTTTACCTCTTCTTTTCCTTTTACCATACCACCCGAGGTTAAGATCGCATGCGTTGGTCGATGAGTCATCATCTTCTTTCGTATCACTGTCTGTGCTTAGGATAACGATTGAATTGACAAAATGAACGCATTTTGGAGATGACGAATTTTTGTTTAGTTCTTTTATAGATGCGGGAGAGAGATATTTTAGGGAGAGAAATTTTGATGGGCTTTTGATTCCTTTCTTTTTGAGTTCCTCCTTCTCGTCATGGCTGATTGATGCAATGCTTTTAGGGGCCATGGAATTTCCTGCATTTTCGGGGGGAGATGTGTCATTGAGTTTTTCGGAGACAGTTTTCCAAAGAAGATTAATTTTTCCAATCATGTCGTCCTGTTGTTGTTCGAGT
Source organism: Tanacetum coccineum (assembly GCA_026074375.1). Lineage (NCBI taxonomy): Eukaryota > Viridiplantae > Streptophyta > Magnoliopsida > Asterales > Asteraceae > Tanacetum > Tanacetum coccineum. The sequence continues at coordinate 17,495 of BQNB010092229.1, read as the reverse complement.
TGGGTTCTTAAGTGAGATAGCCTCTTCTCTTGGTTAGAGTCAAAATCAAGTAATGCCTTCTCAAGCTTTATTTGGTAACTAGAGGAGTGAACGGAGATTAATTCATTCTGTGGGTTTGTGAATGTTTGAGTTCGCTCCTAGTTAAAATTCGGTTTGTCCATCCAAGTGTTGGCGGCATCATTGAAACTCCTTGGTCCTTGGTTCGCGATGAACCTCTTGCCTCTTATTTCATTTGCATGCGAAGATTCGTAGTCAGCACAAGCCTGCTCGGGGCCTTCCATGCAATTATGAGTGTCGTGAGGACCATTTACTTAAGTAAGCCGTGTTGAAGCAAGATAAGCATCCATCAAGCGTTGGACTTAATTTTCGAGCTCGATTAAACGGCGGTTGGATGTACTCGGGACATCTTGAGGCAAAGTGATTGCCTTGACCGGCTTAGCAAAATCCCTTGGGTCGTTCTAACTTTCATTGTCATAGAGGGCGAGGTCCTCTAATATTTCCCAGGATTCTTCGGGGTTGAGGTCACGAAGCTTAACACCAGCCGATTGGTCAATGGTTTGTCTTGTGACGGGATTGACATGGTCATAAAAAATTTAGACTTAGAGCCAAAGGTCTATGCCATGACGAGGGACTTTTTGGAGTAAGTCCTTGAAACGAGTCCATGCTTCGGATAGAGATTCTCCATGATGTTGTTGGAACATCAGGATATCATTATGGAGTTTTGCGGTCCTTCCCGGTGGAAAGAATTGAGCAAGGAATCGGGTAGTAAGATCCTCCCATGTGGAGATGGATCCTGCTTGAAGGCGTTTAAGCCAATTGCTAGCTTGATCGCGTAGGAAAAATTAAAATAAACGTTGACACGTTCTTTCCCTATTTTCATCGTCAAGGTCAAGTGAGTCCACAAGTTTAAGGAAATCCTTGAGGTGTTGATTTGGATACTCGAACCGAAGTCCGTGGAATGAGCATCCATTTTGCACCAACCGGATGGTGTCGGATCGAAAAGGTACCACGTTGTTCCCTACGGGGAGCTCAATGGTATTCCTATTGCCTCATGGGCTTGTCTGGTGTAATCTCCTATGAATACGGATAGATTCTCGCTCTACCATGGTGGTTGTTGAGAATGGGTTACGAAACCAATTAACACGAAGAAAAAGTTAGGCTACAAGAAGCTAATTGCGGGAATTAAATTCTTACTTTGAAAGATTCAAGATAAGTAGAAAATAAGCTAAACTATGATCAAACCTAAACTATTTCCCCATGCAGCCGGCGCAAAAATTAATTTACGGTTGTAGTAGACTCTACACGAGAAGTTTTACAACTCACTAGGCAGTGCACCTAATCGTTGTAGTGTAGTATGGGCAAGACTCGAGGTTGTTTATCGTTCACTCGAGGAATAGGTTGGGAAGGCTTGATTAAGGTCTAACAGAATTCTAAGGGTTGAGGGAAGATTCTTTTTGTATTTTTGTGTTTTATGAAAGCAGGTAAATCATTATATTTGTAGTGAGAGTGGTTTGGTTTTAGCTATTAAACTAATTAATAATATAACTAATGGTGATAACAATAAGATAAAAGATGTGTATCATGTATTACTCCCTAGATTTCTTCTCCTAGTGTTGTTGCCTTGTCACACTTGTGATGATCTATGTAATTATTTCCTAAAGCATGAACGAATTACACGAACCCGCCGTCTACTTAGTATGCCGCTAGAGCAACGCACATGCAAGGTAGTATGAAGACTATTACACGGCCCTTAGGAGTTTACTAAGTGCATGTGAAATACATTAAAAGTGGATCAACCATATTAGGGGGCAAGGTAGTATGAAGACTGTTACCCGATGGTATCCTTTCTACACAATCACGTTTCCCTAGACATATCAACAGCGATGCAGACAAAAGCTGGTTTTCTAAGACCTAACGTGCACATCCATCACAAGAAGCAACACCACTAAGATCTACATTCTAGGTTTCATATAATCATAAATAAACACAATAGGAGGTTTAACCAAGCATGTTAAAGATAAAGCAAGAACAATAAATCAAACAACACATAGACATATTGAATGATTAAGTAAACCTTACTTGATTAAAACATGAATTGGAAGAGGTACAATAGGGTTTTTAGGCCCTAAAATCATCTCCTACAGCTGCTTAACGAACTAGGGTTCGTACCCTCTTTTTATTCTAAAGTTACACACTCAAAACACGAAATTCGGGTTTGTATATATAGGAAAAACGATGTGACGGCGTCGCATTTTAATCGTGACGCCGTCATGAATAGAATATTCTAGATATTAGGCTGGGTCGTGTACTGTGACGCCGTCTTTAGATATGGTGACTCCGTCTTGATCTTCGTGGTGACGGCGTCACGTTATATTTGTGACGCCGTCTCCAGCCACTGTAGATACATTCTTGATAGATGTTGGTGTAGGTTCGTAGTCTTGTTCGTTTCTTCTCCAAATGAGCCCAAGTCACGTGTAATTCTTCCAAATGCCTTTCAAATGAGAAATACCTGAAAATGAACGATTAAGTACCAATTTTAGGCATAAATGCACGATTTTAGGGGTTAAACAACCCTGAAAAAGTGTATAAAATGACACCTTATCACTTGACCTCTTCTTTATCGTCTGTTTATCTGCTTGTGTGTGTTAACTATCTAATTTATTGCTTTATTAGTTTAGATAAAACCAAAACTCATGCCAGTCTCTCAGGCTGAACCCCCCGCCCCTTTGCGTTTAATTAGGATTAATTAGCACTAACCTTAGATAACTAAAATACTAGTAAATTGAAGTATTAACCCCCACTCTTAGTAATCGACACCCTACTTACTAACGAACCTACAATTGATCGGGTACACTGCCCGTTAGTGTTAGTTAATAGGTAAAGTCGGCAAAATATAAATAGTAAAACTTCATAATATAATTACCTATACTAAACAACACATCAAGTTTTTGGCGTCGTTGCTGGGGAGTGAAATTGTTTAATACTTGTTTATTGGTATTTTAGCTTAGATTTTATTATTTAATTTCTATAATTTTTATCTATTTATTTAGCCTTTTTATCTGTGTTCCTAGTCAATTTATTACAGGAAAGGGACAACCCAAGTACCACTATAGAAGAATATGTTCAGTATGATACTGAGAAAGCCCTTAGATATAATCAAGTGTATAACTAGAAAACTGCTAAGTATGGTAAGATCAGCTCGTGTCTTGATATTGTAGACATCAACATCCTCAGATTTGTTGAAACAAAATTCCAGCTATAGTTTATGATGATGCATTTAAATTAGAGTTAGATTTCTCATCTGAACCCACATTAAGTTCTCAACATGGCGACAAAGTTGATTGGAAAAATAAAACGTCATTGTCCGAATGTGATAATGAAAAATACAACGTTATATCCAAAAGAAAAGCTTTAAAGAAACGATTTTCTAAAAAAGAAAAATTCAACATCTTGAGTATTGATAAAGATCTATTTTCCTATGATATATTTTCTATCAATGATTTAAAATTGGATAAGGACAATGATGAAGATAAAATAGGTATCAAGCAGTCTTCGGGGGATATATTTATCGAACCGTTACTTAGTATAATAAATATCGATGTTGATACCTATGCACATGTGTCAAATATGCTTTGGAAAACAAGTCATGATACAATTAGTAAATTTTTCATAACTGAAACTTTTATCAAAGAATTAAGTATTAATATCATGATTTGGAATTATTTTAATAAGGAGATGCTAATAAATCTTGTTAAAAAATTATATGTGTCATTTGGCATTCCCTTCGACCCCAAGTTAGTCTACAAGGATATGGGGTGTACAGGTGTTATTCAATTCAGCGAATTGATGTTGCGGAGGCCAAGGTATGTTCTTTAAAATTCACTAAAATTGATCTCCTAAAAACGGATACGTCGTATCAACCTTTGGTCAATACGCCGTATCGTGAATTCTAATAAAATATGTTGACTAGTCAAAATTTTGATCTAATGCGGAGTATTGATTGAACCTATACGGCATATTCAAAGGACGTATAAAAACCCTTTGGAACGCCGGATAAAATTTTGACACAAAATATTTACCACTTCAAAAACACACCACCGGTTAAAAAAGATTTTTGGGAGATCTAGTTTGGATTTGGATACTTGATTGTTTGCTTATTTCCCTACTTTAAACACGGTATTAATATATTTTTCCTAATTTTCGCTTACTAAAATTTCATTAAATTAGGGTTTAGGGTTTATTATTGAATTGGGGGTTTTGTTTAGAAGTGTGTTGTAGCTAAGATGGGTAATAGGTAGATGTGCTTCCCCGGTGTTATAATCATTGCGAAATTTGGTGTGTCGAAATTTTGGGTCAAAAGTGTAAAAACTAGGGATTCCCAACTGACTTATATCAGGAAAACCAATACGGGGTATTCGTTAAGTTAAATACGGCGTATTGGATTTGTTAACCCTTATTGTTTGAATATCCCAATATGGCATATTCTTATAAATTAATACAGTGTATTCATAATACGCCGTATTTGGGATGTTCAATACGGCGTATTAGATTAACTTTTTTAATACCCCGTATTAAGTGATATTGGATACTGTATGGTTTAAAATTCCCTATACGGCGTATTGGTATTTCCAAATATGCTGTATCGACCTTGTGACCAGACAGACTGTTTTCTCACCTCTTATAAATTAAAAATGTTGAATGATTTTGCAGATATGACATTACCTCCCAGGGATTAGAGACATGAGTGGCTTAGGTTTGACGCTCAGAGGTATACTGAGGAGGAAATGCAGGAGTTTGAGACCCGGTTGGCTAAGATTTACTACCGAAAGATACATCGGGTACAAGTCTTAGATTTTGCTAGGTTGGGTGAGATTAATGAGGGGGTGCTGAGCTGGATATGGCTGAGAGGTTGAGGATGCAGCACAAGGGTGATGATGGTGAGGTTTTGTTTACTACTTTTGTATTGAGGGAGTTGTTAGGTATTCGGGGACCATTGTTCAGAGAGGTTATTTTGGAGTTTTCTAGTACGTTTCGCTTTAGAGAGACTATTCTCGATCTTGACACAACAGATACCCTCTAGTTTTAGTTAGGAGGACCTAGACGACAGTTGAGTATGCGGCAGTTCATTTCTGCTCTAGGTTTACACACAAAGGAGGAGATGCAGACTGAGGGCTTTAGAGCCTACTAGGAGGCTGGTTTGAGGAGGATTGACACTAAGGCAGATTTAGTTGATTACTGGACCAGGATTGCTTTTGATGGTGACTTTTTGGGTCCCCTCCTTCCTATACATTGATCAGAGAGACTTTGAGGAGACTGTGTCATCGTTTGATCGCCTTTACTATTTCTGGCAGAGGTCAATCGCCTGAGAAGGTGACTACGACATACCTTTTCTTTCTTCAGAGCATGGATGAGGGGACAGTGGTGAATGTACCCTATTTGCTTGCAGAATATCTATTTACGCAGGCCTGAGGGAGAAAGGTAGGAGCTCAGATGTCGGGTGGTTATTTTATTGCATAACTTGATATACATTTTGGGGTGATCACGAAGCAGTGCCTTCAGACTCTATCTGTTGAGGTTCGAGATTTACCTACTATTGATCCAGAGGAGCTGATCAAGTTGAGGATATGTGGGAGAGTTCTTGATACGGTCAGATGGGTTGCTGAGGGTCTACTGAGGCAGCAGGTTGGAGCTGTGGGTTGAGATGCTCAGATTGATCTTGAGGTTCCCTCAGGAACCCTGTTGGAGTCAGTGGATGGTCAGCCAGCCTGTTTTATCACCTCAATATGCATCCAGTAGAATCCTTCAGGCAGCTCCTAGACTATTGCCTAGACGCAACAGAGAGGAGAGAAGAGGTGATGATGAGTTAAGCCTCGTGACACTTATTGATACAGTTGTATATGAGCAGCATCCACGTACCTAGCTTGAATGGTGATAGGAGATGAGCGAGCATGCCAAGTACTCAGCTTGAATGGTGGATAGGATGACCGAGCTTATGGAGAGTATGAGCATAAGGTATGAGAGGTTTGATGGTACCATCGCTCCTAATACACACTTGCACTTTAAGGGATGTAGAGTCAGGCAGAAGACCGAGGGTGCTAGTACCTTAGCTTAGCAGAGCCAGACCCAGACCCAGCATGATGCATGATCACCCTGACGACTGGACATTTTATGCTTTTGTTTTTTGTAGATAGTTTATTATCCTGACTCTATTTATATGGTGATGTATTTGGATATGCTGCATATTATTCTTTTGATGTATTATGATTACGATATGACTAGTTTGATTTTGTCTTGAAAGATAGGTTAATGGAGTCATGCTGGCAGTAAGTTCAGCGAATATTTATGGTGTGGATATTCTAGGAATTTTCATTTCTATCTATTTTGAGTTGATATATATAAATGTTTGAAGTTATTCATGAACTTACATATGAAAAGATGGTTGAATGGCTCACACGTGGACATGTGAGCAAGCACGAGATGGAATAGAGCTGAAGGGAGTCTAACTTAAAGACTCTTCAATAAAGAAAAGTGCTTACCGGGAGACAACCCAGAATGTTATTTTAATTTCTGTATCGAGTATGTTTGTCCAGTATGTCGATACGGCGTATTGAATACCCTGGACATATTATCTTTAATTTTTCAGTACTTTTGAAACTTTATTGTCAGACTTGTCAATAGGACGTATTCAGGATTCTGAATATGGCATATTTGACCTCTGACCCGTATTGATTTATTTTTCTTACAGGATTCAATACGACGTATCTATCACCTTGGATATGATGTATCGATTGTCATGTACAGTTATCGTTTTTATTTTCTTATTCTAACCAATGTTTATTTGGAGATACAATTGTTGTGATTTTCTTTATGTTAAAACAGAGAAGTACTAAACGTGAATGAAGAAAGTGATGGTATGCAAATAATCTGGAATCTTATGTGTGATGTCCGTGCTAGGATTCAGACCCTTTTCACAACACACATAGTCGCTCATAAACTCATCATGGAGGATCATACCGAGCAAATCACAGGGGAGTTTTCGTTCTAATTCTTTATATTTCCCGTATTTTAAATTTTTACGACGTGGGCGTTGTATATCTCAAGTGGGGGAGGAGAATTAGAATTTTACTTGTCCTTATTTTCACAAGAATATGCCTAATTTATGCTTAAATTTTAATTTAGCACGTTTTGTAAGATTATTAGTTGCATAACCCGCACACATAACCCTTATTTCCAAATTATGATGATTAAGCCTATTTTGTCTCCCCCATTTTACCAAAATTCCATAAATATATGAGTGTGCCGGTGATTGTAGTAAACTTTAGAACTTGGCTTGGTATACTATTCGAGAACATCATAATATTATAATTGGAGTGACTTGTGTAGATTGGTAAATTTCTACGATTAAACCAAAAAGCCTATGTCGTTTACAAATATTATGTGTTACCAACTAACTACACTGGTTAGTTAACCCCCGTATAAAACCCTTTTGTTACTCTTATTTTTAGAGTAAGATACCTCTAGAAAAACCTTCTAAGCCATTCTTTTCGTTTCTTACACCACTAAAATATGTTTTGTTACACCATTACACTTTAGTCTACCCTGTAGATTAAAGTCTGTGGTTGGTTGCTAGTTGCCTTTGTGTAAAAGTATGTACTTCTTGTGTTCGTGTGCGTATTTCTTATCTTTGGTTAGGTCGAGAATTTCACATTGCAATGGGAATGTAAAAGTAGTTTCTTTTATTTTTCGTGTGTTTACTACTTTCACTATTATTTTTATTTATGAGTCATGAGCGTTATTGAATTATTATCTAGATTTATTATGATCGTGAAGTGGTGAAATTTTATACTTTTATTCGTTTTCTAGTTGTTTAAAAAAATAGAAAAATACAAAAAAATGTAAGAGAAAAAAGGAGAAGATTCTGAGATAATCGATTTGTCTAAACTTAACCGATTTTATTATCTATGAGATAATTGATTATTCGTTGGTACGTGCTATAAACCAACGATGTAAAGTATTGTTGTATATTATTTAAAGTTGGTCGCAAAATTAACCAACTATGTATTTTTTTTAAGTGGTATATATCGCCACTATTGTTGTACTATATTATAGATGAATGGGAGTTGGTTGTTATAGGAACGCCAACTAGGTTTGTTTTTATGGATGATTAAGACATATTTGATTCTAATTAGTTTCTACCAAATAAAGCGTGTGTTTTCCGTGTTAAAGCGTGAGTTAGTCGGTGATTTGTGTCTTTTTCTAGGTTGTGGCCGGGAAAGTAGCTAGCAACATTATTGTTTATTTGTTGGACTTAATCTCTCTGTTTCGTTATTTTATTTTACACCAATTATATATATTTTCCTTGCCTAATCCCTACCCTATATCATTCTTCATCCTAACCTTTGGTTTACTCGAATGAAGGAGTGAGCAATCACATGTGTCTCATTCATGGATTTGGAATTGTATGTGTGGTTTTTTCGCCCTTGTTGGTGTAACACTATTGGTAAAGATTACTTAATCCTATTCTTTAGCTTATTCTAGTTAGGGAGTGAGCAATCACAACTGTCGCGATCATGGATTTGGGCGTGCATACAAATGTCTATGGCCTTACATCTGTTGCATAAATAGGTGGATCCCACTACTATGTTATCTATCGATAACAACAGCAGGAAGGTGATGACATCAAATAACGTCTAATTATTAACATCATTTATCCCATTTATATTGCTCGTTTTATATAATATTTGATACTTAATTGCTTATCTTTGTGAATTTCAGTTATTATCGAGCAATTGGAGAAAGATGAAGAAAAGAACGAGTTTTGGAGCATACACAAAGAAGTTCAAGAAAGTCTACTAAATCTGAAGAATACGACGTGTCATTCTAGATAAATACTCCGTATCCCAAGATTTAGACGAATTCAAGACCATTGCATGACTTTGAAGAATACGCCGTATCTAAAGACCTCAATACGTCATATTGAGTGGAGGTTATAGATTATTCCATAAAATTATAATCATGGAGCCCACGCTGAATAACCCGGATATGCCGTATTGGACCCCTCCAATACGCCGTTACGACCTGATTTCAGAACCTATAAATAGAAAACCTAACATTCGGTTTTCATCATGCTTTTAACCACCAAGTACGATTCTTAGACGATTTTAGAAGATAAGAAGGTCCATCAAGTGCATTAATTCCATATGAAAACTCTTGTAATCTTTATACTCCGTAATTTTCATTCGGTTATCGTATTGATGCGGTCGTCGTAAGACTTCTACACGAAGTTTTACAACTACCTAGGCAGAGTACCTAACCGTTGTAGTAGTAATATAGGCAAGACTCGAGGGTTGTTATCGTTTACTAGGGGAATAGGTTGAGAAGGCTTGATCACTGTCTAACAAAATTCTAGGGGTTGAGGGAGGATTCTTTTTATGTTTTTATGTTTATAGGAAAGCATGAAAAATCATATATTGGAAAGGTGGTTGGTTTTAGCTATTAAACTAAATGTAAACTAAACTACTGGTGATAACAATATAATAAAAGACTGTGTTTATTTAATCATGTATTACTCCCTAGATTGCTTCTCTTAGTGTTGTTGCTTTGTCACACTTGTGATGATCTATGTAATTATTTCCTAAGTCATGAATGAATTACAAAAACCCACCGTCTATTTAATATTCCGTTAAGGCAACACACAAGTAAGGTAGTACGAAGACTATTACAAGGCCCCTGAGAGTATATTAAATGCATTTGAAATATATTAAGAGTGGATCAACCATAAAAGGGGCGAATTACAAAAACCCACCGTCTATTTAATATTCCGTTAAGGCAACACACAAGTAAGGTAGTACGAAGACTATTACAAGGCCAAAATAAGAAATTCCCAAAAAAAAAGCCCAGAAAAATCTGATTTTCCCGGTACTCAAGGGTACTAATAACCGGTACCGTTACCACGCTTATTCGATCCCGTTCCGGAATTACTCGGTAACGGTACCACTAAGTTATGCTCGAGAAAAAATCGGTACCACTAATTCGGTACGGGATCGGTACGGGACTGATACCATGCTCATCCCTACCTAAGAGTATATTAAATGCAATTGAAATATATTAAGAGTGGATCAACCACATAAGGGGCAAGGTAGTATGAAGACTGTTACCAGATGGTATCCTTTCTACACAATCACGTTTTCCTAGAAATATCAACAGCGATACAGACAAAACCTGCTTTTCTAAGATCTAACATGCATATTCATCACAAGAAGCAACACCACTAAGATCTACATTCTAGGTTTCATACAATCATAAATAAATACAATAAAAGGTTTAGCCAAGTGTGTTTAAGATAAAGCAAGAATAGATAAGAATCACACAACAAGACATATTGAATGATTAAATAAGTCTTACTTGATTAGAACATGAATTGAAGGAAGTACAATAGGGTTTTGAGGCCCTAAAATCGTCCCTAACAGCTGCTAAATGAACTAGGGTTCGTACCCTATTTTTATTCTAAAGTTACACACTTAAAACCCTAAAACCAGATTTGTATTTATAGGAAAATCGCTGCGACAGCGTCGCGTTTTAATCGTGACACCGTCGTGACAAGAATATTCTAGATAATGGGTTGGGTCGTACAATCTGACGCCGTTTTAAGATCTTGTGACGCCGTCTTAGATATCGTTGTGACGGCGTTATGTGTAATCTGTGACGCCGTCTCCAGCTTCTGAAGAGAAATTCTTGAGCAATGTTGGTGTAGGTCCGTAGTCTTGTCCGTTTCTTCTTTAAATGAGCCTAAGTCACGTGTATTTATTCCAAATGCCTTCCAAATGCAAAATACCTAAAAAGGAACGATTAAGTACCTATTTTGGGCATAAACACATGATTTAGGGGGTTAAACGGCCCTGAAAAAGTGTATAAAATGACACCTCATCACGTATCATTTTCTTATTTAACTTTACTTTAATCGTTCTGAATATGATACTGTGTATTGATACAATGATCATAGGCTAATACCTATAGGTATTAGCCAAGTTTATAAAGATTTAATGTATTGATTTGTTTATATCGATTGTTTACTCTTTCGTTGCATGTTAATTATGTTTATCACTCCATACCCATTTATGTTTCGATTATGTTTTCATTTATCATTCAACTAGATCTAGGATTACAAATAAAGCGCTGTAACTTAATCGTTATTTGGGCTGCAGACTAGAGTCTAGGATAGATACTACATACAGCTTATTTATATATCTGGATCAATAAAACTACAAATAAAATCCTAGTTCTACCTTTGGTTAAGTGAATGGTAGACTAAGGTAACTTAGGATTACAAATAACATTCTGTTTCCTTGGGTAGTTCAGTGGATTGTAGACTACCAGTATTTAGATAACTATTGGGCATAAGTTGGTAAAGCCTCGACGAGCTAGGCTTTAATATTGTCACATGGATAGATTATAATTGACGGTGTGAACTTTTTGTGGGTTTGGTTAATTGTGACAGGATTAACCATAATATAAACCTAGAGTTTAGGGAGAAGTACAACCTAGTTTTGGAATGATATACCACCAACAAAAGTACTACAATAATTACACACATAGACAATTCATATGTTTTATTTGAATAAACTTGGTTAATACGCTTTCCTTACATAAGTTCTTAACCTCTTCTTTATCATCTGTTTATCTACTTATGTGTGTTAAGTGTCTTATTTATTGCTTTATTAGTTTAGATTAAACCAAAACTCGTGCCACTCTTGCGTTAGTTTAGGTTTAATTAGGATTAATTAGCTCTAACATTAGATAACTAGAGTACTAGTAAATTAAAGTATTAACGCTCACTCTTAGTGATCGACACCCTACTTACCAACGAACCTACAATTGATCGGGTACACTTCCCGTTAGTGTTAGTTAATAGGCAAAGTCGTCAAAATATAAATAGTTAAACTTGATAATATAATTACCCTTACTAAATGATACATCAAGTTTTTGGCGCCGTTGCCGGGGAGTGAAATTGCTTAATACTTGTTTATTGGTATTTTAGCTTAGATTTTATTATTTAATTTATGTAATTTTTATCTATCTATTTAGCCTTTTTATCTGTGTTCCTAGCCAATTTATTACAGGAAATGGACAACCCAGGTACTACTATGGAAGAATATGTCAGTATGAAACTGAGAAAACCTTTAGAAACAATCAAGTGTCTAACTCAAAAACTGCTAAGTATGGTAAGATTATCTTGTGTCTTGATATTGTAGTTATCAACATCCTCAGATTTTTTAAAACAAAATTCCCAGCTATAGGTTATGATGATACATTTAAATTAGAGTTAGATTTCTCATCTGAACCCACATTAAGTTCTCAACATGACGCGAAAGTTAATTGGAAAAATAAAATGTCATTGTCCGAATGTGATAATGAAAAATACAACGTTATATCCAAAAGAAAAGTTTAAGAAAAACAATTTTCTAAAAAGAAAAATTCAACATCTTAAGTATTGATAAAGATCTATTTTCCTATGATATATTTTGTGTCAAAGATTTAAAATTGAATAAGGACAATGATGAAGATAAAATAGGTATCAAGCAGTCTTTAGGGGATATATTTATCGAACCGTTACGTAGTATAATAAATATCAATGTTGATACTTATGCATATGTGTCAAATATGCTTTGGAAAACAAGTCATGATACAATTAGTAGATTTTTCACAACTGAAACTTTTATCAAAGAATTAAGTAATAATATCATGATTTGGAATTATTTTAATGAAGGGATGCTAATAAATGTTGTTAAAAATTTATATGCGCCATTTGGCATTCCCTTCGACCCCAAGTTAGTCTATAAGGATAAGGGGTGTACATGTGTTATTCAATTCTGCGAATTGATGTTGCGGAGGCCAATGTACGTTCTTTAAATTCACTAAAATTGATCTCCTAAAAACGGATACGGCGTATCAACCTTTAGTCAATACGTTGTATCGTGAATTAGGGTTTAGGGTTTATTATTGAATTGGGGGTTTTGTTTAGAAGTGTGTTGTGGCTAAGATGGGTAATAGGCAGATGTGCTTCCCTTGTGTTAGAATCGTTGCGAAATTTGGTGTGTGGAAATTTTGGGTCAAACGGGTAAAAACTAGGGATTCCCAATACGGCATATTCTTTTAAATTTATACCTCGCACTCATAATACATCGTATTTGGGATGTTCGGTACGACGTATTAGATTTACTTTTTCAATACCCCGTATTGAGTGATATTAGATACTGTATGGTTTAAAATTCCCTATACGACGTATTGATATTTCCAAATATGCCGTATCAACCCTGTGACCAAACATACTATTTTCTCACCTCTTATAAACTAAAAATGTTTAATGATTTTGCAGATTTGGCATTACCTCCTAGGGATCAGAGACATGAGTGGCTTAGGTTTGACGCTCAATGGTATACTGAGGAGGGAAAACAGAAGTTTGAGACCCGGTTGGCTAAGATTTACTACCGGAAGATACATCGGGTACATGTCTTAGATTTTGCTAGGTTGGGTGAGATTAATGAGGGGGATGCTGAGCTGGATATGACTGAGAGGTTGAGGATGTAGTACAAGGGTGATGATGGTGAGGATTTGTTTACTACTTTTGTATTGAGGGAGTTGTTAGGTATTCAGGGACCATTGGTCAGAGAGGTTATTTTGGAGTTTTTTAGTATGTTTCGCTTCAGAGAGACTATTCTCGATCTTGACACAATAGAGACCCTCTAGTTTCAGTTAGGAGGACTTAGCCGACAATTGAGTATGAGGCAGTTCATTTCTGTTCTGGGTTTACACATAGAGGAGGATATGCAAACTAAGGGATTTAGAGCCTATTGGGAGGCTGGTTTGAGGAGAATTACCACTAAGGCATATTTGGTTGATTACTGGACTAGGATTGCTTTTATGGTGACTTTTTGGGTCCCCCTCCTTTATATACATTGATCAAAGAGCCTTTGAGGATGCTGTGTCATTGTTTGATCGCCTTTACTATTTCTGGAAAAGGTTAGTCGCTTGAGAAGGTGACTACGACTGACCTTTTCTTTCTTTAGAGCATGGATGAGGGAACAGTGGTGAATGTCCCCTATTTGTTTGCACAGTATCTATTTAGGCATGCATGGGAGAGAAAGGCAGGAGCTTAGATGTCGGTGGTCATTTTATTGCATAGCTTGGTATACATTTTGGGGTGATCACGGAGCAGAGCCTTCAAACTCTAACTGTTAAGGTTCGAGATTTACCTACTATTGATCCAGAGGAGCTGATCAAGCTGAGGATATGTGAGAGAGTTCTTGATACAGTCAGTTGGGTTGTTGAAGTTCCACCAAGGCAGCAGGTAGGAGTTGCGGGTGGAGATGCTCAGATTGATCCTGAGGTTCCTCAAGATGCTCTTGTGGATCAAGAGGATGGTCAGCTTGGTCATGCACCTCAGCAGACACCACAGATGCCTCAAGCAGATGCTGCATCTCTTAGTACTATTGCATAGAGGCTACTAAGAGTAGAGGAGGAGGTACAGTGGATGAGTGTGAGCCTCGGTGAGCAGTGTGTAATGATACAGGGGTAGATGAGCGAGCATGCCAGGTACTCAGCTTGGATGGTGGATAGGATGACCGAGCTTATGGAGAGTAAGGGCATGAGGTTTGAGAGGTTTAATGGTACCATCGCTCCTGATACACACTTGCACATTGAGCGATGTAGAGTCAGGGAGAGGACCGAAGGTACTAGTACCTTAGTTTAGCAGACCCAGACCCAGCATAATGCATGATTACCCTGGCGGTTGGACATTTTGCGCTTTTGCTTTTTGTGGATAGTTTATTATCCTGACTCTATTTATATGGTGATGTATTTAGATATGATGCATATTATTCTTTTGATATATTATGATTACGATATGACTAGTTTGATTTCCTCTTAAAATATAAGTTAATGGAGTAATGTTGGCAGTAAGTTCATGTTGGGAAAATTCATAGCCTAATTGTCTCTGCCTAGATTTAAACAAAAATTAGGCTAAGTATTAAGGACTCGTTGAGTACAAAGCATAAGTGAGCGGTGAAGACTAGCTGGTTGCAAAGCATCAGCTATCAGTGAAAGGACTCGCTGAGTACAAAGCCTCAGCAAGCAACCTCAGACGTATTCAAGTCAAATACATTGTCAAGGAAGTCGAAGATTACTTGAAGACATACTCGTCAGATGGGATGGATATTAGCTGGTATGTAGAAGGAATATGTTGATGGTTTCAAGAAGAGTCAGGGGTGGCAATACCTTGACTATTCTATTACCCTTTAAAGAAGAACAAGCTGAACTTTAATTTTTCTCTAAGTAAGGTTTAGGCAAGAAACTCATTAAAGCATAAAGGCAGGACAAACGGTTATTTGAGTTAAAGCATGTACCTTGTACAAACTTGGTAAAGTAAGTGGACAGTTGGCAGAACTGTTTACTAAAGTATGGGCGGGATGTTTCCAAGAATGGACGTACATTAAATACCTTGTACATCTACCACAGGATTCTTGACACGTCGCAACTGCCCCCACTAAGGATACAACCTCGTTTTAGTATAAATAGAGAATGCAGTAAGGAGTAAATGTTATCGCTTTTATTATTGTTATTATTATGCATTTACTCCTTTGTTAAACTTACACATTAGTCTGCTGATCCTATCAGCTGGTCTACATAAGTTCACTTGTAAACTTGATACTTTGTTAAGTTTACTTATTCAAAGGGTAATCTTACATTGTCATTCAACTTGTGCGATCCATAACATATTGTAATACTTTGATTACATCAATAAAGCATTACACGATTAAAAAGTTATTACTTGTGTTATTTACTATTGATAAGTGTTATATTTCCATATAGACATGTTATTTGGGACTTTCAATTGGTATCAAAGCAGTTTGATTTATTAAACATTTTATAAACTGTTCTTTGTTTTAAACAAATCAAGATCCAATCATGTCTGGAACTGTACCACCTATCCCACCACCTCTAGGAACAAATACTGGTAACCCTACAAGCCCTAATCGAACTGACCCTATTCCAGTTGACATCAGTAACAACACGACTACAACCAATGTAGCTCAGAATGTTGTTAACAAGGATCTCCCCCAACTTCTTGACTAAAGAGGAGGTTCTCATGTCACAAATGTTCTTGCATTTGATGTAGAAGATTTTTCCAGTTGGAAAGATAGGTCCTTAGTTTATTCAGATGGACTTGAACTTTATCTCATTGAGATTTTAGAAAATTAACCTTTGGTGCCTATGTCATCTTTGTCTACCTCTATAAATCAACTAACCAAACCCCAAAAATAATAGTCACCTAAGGACAGAAGACTTGCTAATCAAGACAAGAGATTAAAAACTATCATTATCTCTTGTCTGCCAAATAATATCATGAAATCTATCATCAAGTGCACCACTGCTAAAGCTATATGGACTGACCTTGTCTTAGCTTATGAGGGACCATCCGAAACTAAAGACACTAAGATTGCTGCCTTAAGACTCAAATTTAATGCTTTCAAAGCATTTGAGGGTGAAAAAGTGAATGGAACATTCAAAAGGCTGAAATGCTTATTAAGTACCTTGAAAACAATGGTGTTTCCATTCCACAAGCTAAAGTTAATGCCACGTTTGTCAACAGCTTGCCAAGAAAATAGCTAAGCATGAATCAAAATCAGAGGGCCAATAACTCCATAAAAATGATACTTTGGCTGCCCTCTATGGAAAATACAACTATAAAGAGGGCTTGATAAACCATATATATGAGTCTGGAACTACTAGATTTTTTATTCATGCCTCAAGCTCAAAAGCCTTGATTTCTAACACTCAACTTCAGGACAGTGACTTAGATGTTGAAGAAGATACCAGGAGCATCAACGAATTTCTAGCTGACTTGAACGGTGAATTTCATGATAGAGCACTTCTTTCCAATCAGAAGAGATACTACAAAAGGTCTGGAAGAGTTGGATCAGCCCAGAAACCTATTGATAAAACCAAAGAAAACTGTTTTGCTTATGGTAAACTAGGTCACTTTAAAAAGGATTGTCCATCAACCAAAACTTCCATACCTTCCTATCCTTTTTCAAACAAATCATATAGGAAACTATAGGATCCCGTATAACACTTCACTTCATATAACAAACCACGAATCCACCAAGAAAATAGATAAAGAAAGTGAGTTGATTTAGGGAGAGAAAGAGGAGAGAGAGTTGAGAGAGAAATTAGAGAAATAAGAAAATGGAATATTTATTAATGAACCAACTTATTTTTCCAAAGAGGAAAAGTTACTTATATACCCCGACACATTAAGTGACGTTCGAGATATTTGACTAGGACCCGAGCTCGAGTTTTGCTTGGGATTAAACCCGAAACATATACAATATTAGATTAACTATCGAGCCCGATTCCCGATTTTCTAGCCAATTACAACGACTAATAAATAAAGACCGAGTTTCCTTGTTAGACTTAATATTTTGATGCTAACAATC
>BQNB010092228.1:13313-26668 GCA_026074375.1 Tanacetum coccineum | reverse complement strand
TAACTTCAAATGTGATTATACATAGAAGGTAGTTATCATCAATCAAACTAGTTTTAATGCCCGTGCACGCACGGGGTTTAGACATTATGTTTTTTTAAATACATGTATGATTTTTATTTTTATTTTGTTTTATAAGTTATGTTATAGAGTATTATCGAAATCATATGAAGAGAATAGATTCATATCTTATATATATTATATGAGCTTGAGGATAATTACTAATTTTTTTTCTTTTGATTTACCTGTTAACTAACTCGACATTGTGAGCCGACTAATCTCTACAAAACTACTCTTTTAGGTAGCCCGAAGTCGGCTCATGTGAACCTTCGAGGCCACAAGGGGATTAGTTTTCTCCTCGTTATATTCGAACCATTGACCTCCACTTTGGAAGGCTGGTTATCTTACCGTTGGGTATGCAGTTGATATTGTATATGTTTTATGATTCTAGTTGCATTATTGAGTCAGCTATACTTAAGATTAATGGTCACACTTTGTGTTAAAACATGTAAAAATTTAGCTTCGCAATCGAATTTAAAAGCATCAAGTTGAGTTATCAAAATCGTCAATATTTATAGAATATAGAAAGCTAAAAAACTCAAATAAGTATTATGTTTCGTACATACAATATGTTTTGGTCAAACAAAGATTTACCTATTGTATATCTTTAATACATATACAAATATAAAAAGAGTTTTACCCATTTTTCCGTCACCAACACTTTTTTAAGATATAAAAGTAGCCTAGATTGTTATATATGATTTATAGGCATGCATACATGTCAATGGAATAAAGACTTTTTGAGAAATTTAAATGTTAGAATTTTAGTACGTATTAAACAAAAAGAAAAAAAATGCAATTCTTCCAAACACATCAATGAAAAGCTAGAAAACCCTTTTTATTAATTTATGATATTTTATGTGCTTCGGTGTTTTTCTATTTGGTTGTACAACATAATTTCAGACCGACAATGAAAAATCCATCAAAAAGTCTTCGACGTGGCAAAATATTGGTCTAATTTTTAAATTCATATGATTCAATTTGATGGAAAACTCCGAAATGATGTAATTCTTTTATTATATAAAAAGATTCATTATTCACAGAACCTCATAATTACTCCATTTCTATAAATACTCTAAACATCAAACTCCAAATCTCAAACCACCACCTAAACACGACGTATCTACACAACAGCATATCAGTACCAGAAACAGCTAACAAAATTATAAACTAACTTCTTCACCAATCTACAGAACAAGCAAATTACTATACAAAACCTCATAACTAATCATTGCTACAAGTTCTCTAAACATCAAACTCCAAATGCCAAACCATTAAACATGACACATCTAACAAATTATAGCCTAAATTATTACCATCCGCAAAACAAAGCACAAACACATTTAATTTAACATCATCGATTCAAACAATTCAATCTCCGAAAACTCTAGCAAACTATAAACTGAGATATTCACCAACAGGCAACATCAATTCAATCTCCATGACTCTAGCTTTCCGCAATTAATTCGTCTAATTCATTACTCACAGAACCGTAATCATTTCTACAACTTGTCCAAATAACTACACATAAACAACATATTAGTAGCAGAAACAGTTGACAAATAACTAACTAAATCATTCACAAGCAGCAAACAACACAGATCTAACTACAAAACACATCCAAATTATCATCAGCGATTCAAAATATTCAATCTAGCTAACCAGATCCACAAACACATCACCTATCACGTAATCATCAAAAACGAAACTGAAATTGAACTCAAACGCATATACTTGCTAGTTACATCGAATTCTAACAAACCTATTGCAACCAATCACAGATCCACAAACACATCACATAAATAATAAATTCACCAAAAACATAATAATAATTATTATTATTATAAAAAAATAGTAAGTGATAAATAAATGTATACCTGCATGTTACATTTAACAAGATCAAGAGGAGTAACAGTCATATGAGTCAATCCACAGCTCAAAATACCACCAGCAGTACAAGCAGCATAAAAACTAGGCGAATACATCTCGATCTTTCCAAACGGAGGCTCACTCGGCGCCTGAATCGCAAAATTCTTCTTCTCAACAGCTGGAGTCGATTCAAACAACCTAGAACTCGAATTATTGCTCAGTTTACCGATCAATGAGCTGTTCATCGATGAAGATGAGTAGAGGTAGTTAGGGATAAGCGATTGACGAGTATTGTCGGAAATCGCCATTGGAGTCAAATTTGGGGAAATTTTGACCAAATGAAATGAAATGAAATGAATATGTGTGTGTGTTTGGGGGTTTATATAGTCCGGATTGTTAGGGTGGGGTGGGCGGCCTATATTTGTGGCATGAGGAATGGGGTGAACCCCTAGGGAGTGGCGAATGGTTGAGTGTGACTTATATGCCCTTTCACACTAGTAAATTATGCTATTCGTCACTTTCGTTGCGTTGATAATATTAATGGTATTAATCATGGAATATACTGAGCAACTAGTCTCGTAATGCCACTTTTGTTTGGCATATAATATATGTTCTTATTTTCTCACTTTTCATTGGTGTCATGTATGCGCGATCGAACCTAATAGCGATGTTTTCAAAATCGGATTGGACTGGCTGGTTGGACTGGGAAGAGTCGGGAATTGTGTGCAAACCGGTAGGATGTTCGGTTCGTTTTAAGGTAACTTATTAGGTGCATTTCTAGCAAAACTTATGTAGACTTGTAACAAATTTATAAAAATTACAATAAGAAAAACATATGTGGTGCACGAGTGCTTTTGAAAACCCACTCGATATGCCATCGTTATAGCCTTATCGGCAGGTTTACTTGTTAGACTTAATGACTTTTTTACAAAATATTGACAATTATCAATGTGCGTCTTAACAAGCCAATGCTAGTTATGTGTCTAAATAAATTGCGATTGATGACTTATTTTGTCTCCTGGACTAAACGATGAAGGTGTTAAACCATGAGTGATTGCGATGACCGATAATATCTCCATTACCGGAGTTACAAGGGTGTTAAAAAAATCGAGACCTCGATGACTCGAATGGAACCACACAATCTAAACCACAAGGTTGCCGCCTAGCATGGGTCAACATGAGTACTAAAGTTAAACATGCCTTTAACTCACCCTCGGCGTGCTTGCTTTAACTACGTCATTCACTTCATTATCACCATACATAGAGGTGGCAATTTAAGACCCATTGGTTAAATTTGAGTGTGGTTGGGTAAATATTTTTAGGGGATAGGTGGCAATTTGAGACCCTTTGGTTAAAGAGAAATGTTACATCCACTAAAGATTTACAAAAATTTGTTCACACAATGACATGTCAAGTGAATTGAACCAATTAAGTTGTTTAATAGTTTCTCTTTCATATTTTTAACCAACCACATTCACATGACACATGTGTTTGTGGATTTTATTTTGTAAATGTTTAGTGATGTAGCATTTCTCTTAGTTAAATTTAGGTGTAGTTAGGTAAATATTTTCAGGGGATGGGTCTAGTTAGGTCTCCCTTAATATTATAGATGGGCCTAGTTAGGTCTAGGTCTCCCTTAATAGTATAGATGAGCCTAAGTAGGTCTAGGTCTCCCTTAATAGTATAGATAGGTCTAGTTAGGTTTTTCAACGGGTCTAGACGGCAGGGCTGTCTCATTGATTTCGGTGGTCCTGTGTCATCACCATAAAGAGGCCCTTAAAAACAGACACAAACTACCCATATATCTGACCTAATTAAACTCAAGCCTCATATTTTGTGACCCTCGTCAAGCGGTGGCCTTGTGCAATCGCACCACTTGCACTTCTCTAAAGACGGCCCTGTAGACGGGTCTCCTTTAATATTATAGTTGGGTCTCCCTTAATAGTTAATATTATAGATAGGTCTCTCGCCACCCATGCCCCTCACACCCGTTCCCCCCCCAACCCGCGCCATACCATTTCCCCGAGATGCCCCCCCGTCCCTCGTGCCACACTTGGCCCTCGTTTCACATAATATGCGGATGGTTCTTGTTGCCTCATCGCACATTGCACCTCCGTGCCACGTCTGATCCCCTACTTGACGCCGCCATGTGTAGACGGTTTAATCTCTTTTAATAGCCGCTCAAAGTTAGGGTCTCACTTATTAGTTAATATTACAACTAATAGGTCTTCCCAGCGAGTTAGCATAGTAAAAAATCTAGGGGGGGGGGGGGGGATAGTTTCTCATACGTTTTTTATACGGTTTTTATCGGTTTGTATAGTTTTTATCGTTATTTATCGGTGTTTTATACGTTTTACTGTCGTGTTTTTTTGTTGGTTTTCATACGTTTTTGTTCGTTTTTAGTACACGTTTTTGTCCTTCTTTACGTTTTCGTTGCGTTTTGTATCAACACGTGTGAAACTGTAATACGTAAAAAACATTTCTAAAAAGTACACAAACGTACGGAAAAAACATATGAAATTTAACAAAAAGGTTACTTACAAAGCACTAAAAAGGTATAAAAAACGGACGAAAAAATATAAAAAAACATGAAAAACGGTAGTTTAACGTACGGAAATGTTAGAACTCGGATGCAAACGTGATAAACGTAAAAAAAAAGGTACAAACGGACGAAAACGGATTGAAACTTACGGGAAACCGTCAAAGAGAACGGAATTAAAAAACATACAAAAAACGTACAATAATATGAACACAACGCGAAAAGAATAATGTAAGAAGGTTGAATAGTACCTGGCGACTTGACGAAAGAAAACGTGCGGGAAAAAACGGATGGCAAAACGTAGCGATAACATATAATCGTACAAAACGAAAAAAAAGGTATATATATTTAAAGATAAAATGACTTTTTTTTCTTCGTTTTGGAGAAAGTTAATGATACGAAGTGGGAAAGATTTGCTCACTCCCAAGCATAAAGATTTAAGACGTATCTTGAAAGACCTTTATTCTTTTAAAATACCGTGAGTTCAATTTTATTTATATCGAGGATGTTCTTATATGGGGTTGCTTTGTTAATGTCAGGTTTGTATTAGATGTAATAGAAGGTCGACATTAGAAAAATTAAACGCTTTTCACAAAAAAAAAAGGGATATAAACGGTATATAAAAAAACGGACGAAAATGTAGAAAAACATATAAAAATGGAGAAAACATACGAAAACGGATAAGAACGGACGAAAACTATGAAAAAGTATAAATACGTATAAAAACATACAAAACCATACAAAAGCGTATAAAAACGGATAAAAACGGATAAAAACGGTTAATGAATCACTTTAGTTAGTACATATTTATATGGTTACCAAAAAAATGAATTTTTTAACGACCAAAACCATCTAAACTCAACTCATCTAGACCTAACCCATCTAGACACATGTTTCTAGAAGACCCATCTAGACCCGCGACCCAAATCCGACTCGACCAACCTATTTTGCCACCTCTAACCATACACCATATAAATTATGATATGTTATGTTAAATCCTCTTCATGAATAGTTTCGACTTGATCGCCAAAGGGTGGTCTTAAGGATTTTGGACTCGAGACCTTTTCTAATAGGTTCGGATGCTAAAGAGCACTAAAAGAATTTTTCATATCAATTAGTTGAAAAGAGCCAATATTTGGATAAGTGTAACATGAACGTAAACAACCGAGTACATAAATGATTTTATTCCGGTAATAAGACCACATGCTAGATTGATATATTCTCCATGTTTATTCCAGACTTGGAGCAAACGAGTCCTTGAATGGTCACACACCAAAAGCATGTTCTATGTTGATTGCCATGAGATGATAACCATAAACTTAGATGAAACCGAGACATAAATTAACCATGTCCATTTAAAGAAAACCAAACAAGAGCGAAAACATTATTTCTTTGAACTAGGTGCATTTTCGAAGACTTATGACTTTTAACAAATATTAACATTACACTACAAAGATTAATGGGTGTCTCGAGACCCTCAATAGTCAATACCCACCCTAATTTCATCACTTACCATAAACCATTACACTTGACTTTGACTAAGTCTTTTTGGTAAAATGTAACTCTTGTTATTTTTCTAGGAAAATGAAAGTTGGTACCCTACGTTGACAAGATTTTGGAACTATTATTTGTGTGCCACTTTTAAACATACCTGTATTTACACTTTTCCAATTTTTTATGAATAAAAAGAATTTGAACTTCGCAAAAAGAAAGAAAAAACTTTGAGCTATTGAAGAGTCCATGACCCCTACTCCATGCTTGACCACATGTATGAAAGGCAGAGGCAAAGCGGCAATGATATGAAGAGGTCAAAAAGGTTGAACTTCACAAATTATTTCTTCTTTGAATTTGAAAAACTTTTGCAAGTTCGGCGAACTATATTGAATGAAAAACAATATTTGAGCTGACATTGTATAACTATAAACTAGGAGGTACCCGCGCGATGCGGTGGTGGGTACCCTGTGACTAAATTCTCCAGTAACTAATATTTTCTGATTATGTGTTTTTCATGACGAATGCAGATAATTATGTAATTAATAGGTACCCGACCATTGTTTCGGCAAAAATATGTAGTAAACCAAATGCATCACAATATTTTAGAAAGTGTAACAATTGAAAGATATCAATTTAGTGGTGAGACTATAAGTTACACTTATATAGCTAAAACTAGTGTCATAACCCGCCCGATGGGCGGGTTAGCTTCTTTTTACTACATAGTAAATCTTACGTGTATGTTTTGTTTATGTCGATTGAAAAGGATATAACCGACTAATCATTAATAGATGAATTACAAAATTAAATGGGATGAGTTTTATAAACTACAAAATATTATTGTGTATACAAAACCTTGATATCAACCAAACATTCTTAACATACAAAAAGGTAGTAAACATTCAAATACGAACTAATACTTCTTTGTAAACAACATTTGTAGTTGAATTTGAATAAGGGGTTTCTGGAGGCCGATCATATGCCATATCTTCACGCTCTTCATGGGCAGTAACCTGTGTAATATATTTTATAAGATTATAATTTTATTTGATTATGCAAGGTTGAGCAGAAGCAAAAGATGACCAAATTAGAATCTACAATAATAGAGCTGGAAGATGAGAAATAGCATCACGAAGAACAATGGCTTCTTGAAGTTTTCTACGTTGTCCTTCATTATAAGCAACCCTGACATGTATCATACTAAAAAGTATATCGTTTTTTGAACCAAACCCAATTTAAACTGTTATTTGACCCGCCCATCTTTCCATCTTTCCATCTTTAATAAAAGCAGGTTTCTGCAAGATGATTCTACCACCGACATGCACATGTAGAAGGTTAAACTTGTGTGGTGTTAGTATAATTCTTCAACATGAATTCAGAGTGTGGGTAAATTTCCTTCGACAATGAAGCTAGATAGAGCCTAACATACTTCTTCCCAATAACCTGAAAATGTAGTCATCGGTGTTATTTTAAAATCTGTCATAACAAAAGATCTATCAAAACAAAACATATTTATACTTGTGTGGTGTTATGTCGCTCCTTAAAGGCTCAAAACAATAATTCATACAAGATCACGACGCTATTTTTTCTCAGCATTGAGATGTAAAAGTGGGCGGCAAGTAGCATGTCAAAAAGGTGATATTTTAAAAACATCTCTAGGTCAGTAGTATCAACATTTAGACAAGCTTTTAAGTAAACCTTTGTTATCTCTAGAATCACAAAAGAATAACACCACTTAAATCTTATTTAGAAAAAAATAACAGAAGGTAAAGGTAAACCAAAGTCTTGTTATAAACACCCGAGTAAGAATGTTATGGTGAGGGTCATGGTGTAACGGTGTCACTGTCCAGCGGGACCAAACCAAGCATTAACTGACTTCATCTTAGTTCCACCAACAAAACAGTAGTCAGGGGTAACAATATCATTCCGTAGCTCTTGTATCTATACCTCTCTATATAAATTTACAAAGTATAAATAACATCAGTGTGTCTTATTGTCATCCTCATAATAACCGGTTTCCAATTGTAACCATGTCAGCTTGTTTTCAGCATCCCTTTCAGTGTCTTAACATGTTAATAAGGGCTGTTTGGATAGCCCATTTCAGCGGTCACTTGGCATTCGAAACATGTTATTAAGGGCTCATTGGATAGCTGTCATTTGGCGTCCTAAACATGTTATTAAGGACTGTTTGGATAGCTTATTTTTCATCCATTTCGGTGTCTTGACATGTTGTTAAGGGCTGTCGTTCGCATGCTAATGAGTTTGGTAGAATCCTACTTTCTATAAGGAAGATTACAATAATGCACATATACTACGGAAAACTACTTGCATACAAAATCTCTTAAATTAGAGCCTTATAATAAAAATATATTCTCTATTTTCTAACACACTTGACATTTCATTAGACACATTATAAGCAAGATAAACCCAAAAAGGCCAAATTATGATTTTGCACAACATCTTTCTCATCTAGTGCAGTAACTAAATCCTACCATAAGAAAGAAAAAAGGATTTATAGTTTAAACCTAGCCCCTGCAAGGATCCAATGGAGAAAACTTAATCCACGTTTATAAGACCAATGGTAAAGATTGGGATATAGATACATATAATATTGGCAAAATACAAGTGGAGTGGTAGTGTTTTGTCTTAACCAGAAAAATGACGAAGACATTGTTCCCAACTTCTGTATCAGACAACTCCAAACACTCTAAACTATTAAGACCTGAAAGCAAATAACAACGTATGCATACGAGGAGGAATTTGTTTAACTAAATGAATAAAATTATCTAAATGAGAGACTAACCTGATACATGCACAAGTCCCCCATGCTTAATCATACATGAATCCAAATTTAAGCTCTCCAAATTTGTCAAACCACCATACGATAGACACATAGGATAAAAAGTATGACTTTTACAAAAATGATCCTGAATGCTAATAAGTAGTTTTTAAGTATAAGTGGGTTTCAGGTCGAAACATGTCATCTGAATCACAGATTAGCCAAGTTTTCGATTGGGTCGGTTTGGAACAGGTCACGGGTCGGAACATGTCTGGAATAATGGATTGACCCATTTATTTTCACCCTTTTATTTTGTAAACAAAAAGAAGTACCCATGCTTCTAAAATTAAAAACTCAAATTTTGTTAATGCATAATTGAATAGAAAATAACATGACGAGCCATTGGTGCATTAAACTTTGAAAGAAAAGATGTTGGCCTGATAAAGAACAAAGTCTTTGTAACCTCAAACAGTTCAACGAAAGCGGAAACTGTTCCTGATCCTTAAACAAAAACTGAAATTAGATCATAACATACATTAGATAATTTCAATATTTCATACACTTAGATAAAATGTTTCTACTTCGCATACTTTTGCAACTACAACTATCATAGGTATCAAAAGATACTTGGAACATCCAAAAAATGTTTATTAATTAATTTTTATCCCAAGATATATCATAAAAAGTGGTTGTAATTTTTGTCTCTTTAGTATATTGTAGCTCCAAAACTAAATTGTTTTGGACTTTATTTCATTATTTGACATATATTACAATAACCCTTGAACATAACCAAGACTCAAAAAGATATATGCGTATGAGGTCCCCAACTCCCTGAACCCACCCACTGACTACCGGTTCACTTATGCATTGTTCTCATCTAGAACTAACAACATTCTTTTAGCATCTACATACCTCAGATAGAAATTGATACAACCTTTATTTACAAACAATAAACTTATGCTAATAGTAAGATAACCGATAAAAAAAATTACCATTTGTACTAAAAGATCAGAATATGTAAACATATTGTTTTTCTTAACTTAATTAGCCAACTATGGTGCCTTGTAAATTATGCTATTAAGTTATTATGTTATAAGTTAACTTACCTAGAATGGAGACATCATTGGTTTGGATGTGGACCTTAAAAGCTTATGTCCCATTTAACTTGTTTTCTGTCATATAGCTAAAGATTCGGTGTATAACAAAGAAAGCAATCAAAACACATAAATGAGTAGTGATCGTGTCGTAAATAAAGTATAAATAAGTACCAAACATGACAAAAAATAAGGTAATTGCTAATTGGAAGAATTGTAAAATGAGCTTAGATGGCATTAAAATATACCTCATTTTTTTTGTGAATGTCAAGCTCAGCCTGCTACTAAGGCGGCTAATAGTTTGAGCTTAGAAGGCTTTATGGCCATTGTACATCCACACGTAAGAGCGGGTCGAAACTGATACAACCACCAAAATGCTTCAATGAATTTCATTATGAGTTACAACCAACTACAAAAAAACATCATCATATTATTGCACAATTTTGAAGTTATAAGTGGAATTGTCTCAACTTCATAGTGATCATTGCTAAGGGGAAACTCCATGGAGTAATAGCAGCTACCACACCAACATGTTGCCAATTCATGAGACTAAGATGATGTCAGTTTCTTGTCTGGTCTATAATACAACAGTTTGTAGTTCAGATTCTAAAAGAGCTAGAGAAATTTGTTATTAGAAGTATAATCTCCCTTACCAAACATTCAAACCACACTGTAGTTGTATATACTGCAAAGAACGTGAGTAAAAATAACCATTTTTCAATATGTCAATTTAGAAAAGCGTCCTCACTTATGAATCAAATTGTCAGCAAACGCACATATAAATGTTATATGTGGATCATTCATTCTATAAACATAAACATTGTCTAAAACCTACTTTGCCTTCATGGCACTGTAAATTAAGATCAAAACATTAACACCAAATATCTATAAGCTGGTGATACAACTTACCATGACCACATAATGTCATACACCTACTTGATCGTATTACAAAGCAACGTCGAGTAGCTCCATGCAACATAGGAATGAAATCTGCGGATCAAAAGATAAACTGAATTCAAAATACAAAACCTAAGGCTATAAACTAAAATGAATATCAGACCCGTTTGTTTTGCGGGTCAAATAGTACGGAAAATATTAGTCTTCTTTCCACCCTATTTAAATCAGTTAAAAGGCAAATTGGAAGAATGAATTACAGAACTGCAAATTACAACAGCCATGAAATATTTCGCACACAAAACGCCTGATACTAACATCAAACGTGGATAGTTTTGCTACAATGTCAAGACCAAAGGTTTATGCGGCTCATAAACTTGCAATTGCCTGAGTCCCTTGTATGCAGTACGACGCTTCAATCTATCTGGAAATTTTTCATAAGTGCTAAGCCAATAAAAAAAGCAATGCATTCCCTCCACCCCCTTTTAAATCTTTATGTGTCCCGTACATTAAAAGAGTCTGATGTTCCTACATTATCTTGCTTTTTCAGGGTTTGATAGTTATCTTAATGTGTATTGGATATGATGATAACTGAAAATGGGAGCAAGGGTACTGAGTTTTGGAAAAATTGTATATACATTTTTGCATTTGTTTTTATGTTGATCAAAAATCTTCTTGGAATAAAATCATGATAACTATAACTAAGAAACCTGTATTCTCGCACATATAATTAACAAACTAAATGTACCTTTGCACCATTACCAATCAAGGCGGTCTGTAGATATCTTCGGTAGACAGCTTGTCGTTCAATATATCCACTACATCATCTGCAATAGGAACTTAAGGCACTCATATCGATCTCATTTCAAATTTTTATTTTCTGAAATGTTTAGGAGCAATTGTAAACGTTGTCATGTTATCAAATAACAAATTCACTACGGAAGAGTTTGAGATTTTCTAATCTGTCTATAAACTCACAGCCATAGTACTTCACACTTTTCAATTGCCCCACATTTAAACATAAGGTCATCCAACACAATTATATCAGGGAGTTGACTTATTGACATGGCTAAAGCCTAAAGGTGTTCAATGAGAGTTACCGGACTTGTAGCGGGCATGATGATACTGGTCAGACCTTTAGTTAACAATATAGTTAGTGGTGTGGACCTGGCATTTATCCCATGTTGCAATAATTTTAAAAGATTGAGCAGCTACTATAGAAGTCGACATAAACAAAGTATGCTTACATCAACAATTAAAATCTTGACGTTCAGAGAAGCTATAAGTTCTTCAATGCAAGAGAACAGAGGTTGAAAATTACCCTACACACAATGGTAAACATAAATCAGTAAACTCCATCACAAGCCCACAAAGACAAAGAATATGCGGGTGACTATTTCGAATATTTTGTCTCTTTTTAAGCTTATAGCTAAATTTGATTACAACAACTATGCTACAAAAAAGGCGAATGCATACCCATTTCAAAAAAATAAAACTTTCGACCACTGCCCAAATGTAAAACCCTAAATAAGGCAGCAACTACGGTATTTAAAATGTTTCATACATACCTTCAGAGTACATATATTTCAGAGTACAGATGTTTCCAATAAAGATATTACAAATAGAAAATGATAGATATAAGACTTGTCCGAGCACATGAAAAAAAGAATTTCCTACTGGAATTCTTTGCTGCCTGGTTTTTTAGCTCCAGTTCCATTCTTTGACATTTGAATACTATCATCTGTAACAGGAAAAAGATGCACAAATCTTTTCTCAATACATTAACCTGCCAAAAATATGTAAATCATGTTTGATGGTGTGAACCGTGTGTAAATGCTCGTGGCAACTAATTATGGTTTTTTTACGGATCACAAGAGGTATTTATTATTTAATGTAAATAAATATTCTGACCACTCATTCCATCCATATCAAGAAACAGAAATGACCACTCATTCCATCCATTATACTAGCCTTCATGCAAAACCAGAGTCATGCATTTATATAGTTGTCCTACTAAAGTCATAAACGTAAATCCCTTTAGCAATAAAGCTAGCCTTGAGAGTGTGAGTTTGGGTTACTAGCTAGTGTAGCGTCCAAATTCATATCGGTAAGCAGTTTTTTTCATTTTTTAGTCTTGGTTCATGTGTGGGTTTTGGTTTCGAGTCATTGGAGGGGTATAGTTTGTGACTTGGTGGAGTTGGGCTACGTCTATAATTTGTTGGGTAACCTGATCGAGTTTCGGTTCGTGCATATAAGATCAGGTTTTGGTTCGTGACCGATACGTGTCTAGCTGTTCGCGGGATATTTTGGGTTACATCTTACCTCGTTAAATCTTGGTGTTGTGTTCGTGTTCGGTTCCGATCTTCGTTTCTCCTATAGAGGTATATTTTAAGTTACAGTTTACATACATAATCAATGTGTTGAAGTAGTAAGTTTCTAAACCTGTTCACTACAAGAAAAAGGGGTATTTGAGAGGGTGGAAAATCATGCCAAATACTCAAAAAGCCATGCCAAATGCTATTTGGCACGGCTTTGGCACGCTTTTGGCTCCGTAATATGAGGGTGCCAAATATATTTGGGTCGGGTTGATACCGTGCTAAATAGTATTTGGCACGGTTTAACTTTGGGTGCC